>JACXGI010000855.1:51703-112908 GCA_016801175.1 Esox masquinongy
GTTCCCCAACTCTGAGAATTGGTTTTTCCAGCAGGACAATGCTCCATGCCACACAGCCAGGTCAATCAAGGTGTGGATGGAGGACCACCAGATCAAGACCCTGTCATGGCCAGCCCAATCTCCAGACCTGAACCCCATTGAAAACCTCTGGAATTTGATCAAGAGGAAGATGGATGGTCACAAGCCATCAAACAAAGCCCAGCTACTTGAATTTTTGTGCCAGGAGTGGCATAAAGTCACCCAAAAGCAATGTGACAGACTGGTGGAGAACATGCCAAGATGCATGAAAGCTGTGATTAAAAATCAGGGTTATTCCATCAAATATTGATTTCTGAACTCTTCCTAAGTTAAAACATTAGTATTTTGTTATTGAAAACTGAATATGAATTTTTATTTGCATTTGACGTCTGAAAACAATGCATCTTTTTTTGGTTATTTTGACCAGTTGTTTTCTACAAATAAATACTCTAAATGACAATATTTTTATTTGGAATTTGGGAGTAATGTTGTCAGTAGTTTATAGAATAAAACAAAACTGTTCATTTTACTCAAACACAAACCTACGATTAGTAAAACCAGAGAAACTGATAATTTTGCAGTGGTCTCTTAATTTTTTCCAGAGCTGTATACATGTCTACATTGGGGATCTCATTGCTGTTATCACTGCATCCCAGTTGCACATGCTACCTTAATCAATTTGCCTCAATTGCACATCTACAATGCCATTTAGAATTGGCATTTGTACCCGCACAACTATTATCCCACTTGTAACATACACTATACTTAATACTTGTACATTTTCTGCCCTCTATTAGCCTTAATTGCACATTTATTTCCATTTGCCTTCATTGCACATCTATACATTTCACTTATACATAATACTTGTAAATTTTCTGCCCTCTTCTATTTACACTTTTGGTTAGATGCTAACTGCATTTCATTGTACTGTACTTGTTCAATGACAATAAAGTCAAATCTAATCTAAATTATGCCTTCAGTAGTGCTCAGCATGTGAAATCCATGCTCAATTGGATTTAGACTGGTTATTAGGCAGTCAACAACTTTCCACTTAATGGCCCTCAAAGATTATTTTGTAGCCTTCGCACTGTTTAAGGACATTGTCCTGCTGCATGTCGAAGGCCCATCCGGTCTGTTCAGGTGTTGTATCTGTGCAGACTTGGTTTTTTTCACTTCAGGATTCATCCTCCTGCTGTCAGCATTTACATCATAACCCTCCCCCCTTTGAAGTCTTCCAAGGACATAGTGGCTGACACCCACCCCTCCTAGTGCTCCTGATCTGTCACACTGATTTTATGTCCTCCAGATTTTGTTATGGTGAGCATTTTTTGATCATCCACTGTAAAGGCCTTCCTTGGTCTACCAGGTCATTTGGCCAGTGCTTGCTTTCTTTTTCTCAGACAAAAAAAAATAAAGCTCATCCTTAAGCTTGATTTGTTTAGTCCAAGATCTGGCTTTATGTGTCTGCAAAACTGTCCCTTAAGGTCAATAATCAAGACTAAACATAGACAGTTACAGTCTTACACATGCACTAAATGTAACTACACACCTGCCTAATAAGAAAAAGCTCTGAAGCTAGTTGTCCAAATACTTTGGGTACATTAAAATGGGGTATTGTACCAAACAGGCAAACATTTCTCAATAGTTTATCCAGTATGGATGAAACAAAAATTCCCTTTACCAAATTGCCATTGTATTATTTGATTACAAATTGCTGGAATAAAAAGCTGAGACAAATGTTTCATTGTATAACACGCAGTTCAGTGTATATGAAAGCAACACAATATATTTTCTAGTTTTTTTAATCATTATTGTCAGGCAAACCCCATATGAACATTACATTAATGACAGGTGCTTTTACAATACAGAACTGAACTTGAGATCATGAGGCTGATGGAAAAGCCAAAACTGAGCTCAAAATGTAAGACATTCATCGTCATTAGATTGTTCCAACTTTTATAGTCTACAAATGAATTTTGCATTTGATTCCTATCAAGACAGGCAGTACAATATGTTGATTACCTGGCAAACTATTAAGACCCCAAATAGAAAGAGCAGAGTAGAAAAAAACAACATTGTATTACAAAGCTGAAGAATTCCTGATTTTATCTTGATTTCATGATGTCTCGTGTATATTGCTTGCAGGTGCTCCACTCCAGTGAATTTGGTACCCCTCACAGCCCAAACAAGTCTCAACAACATTTCTAATCCCTCAGTCCTTTGTTCATCCCATCCATGAACATGTACAGTACATCGGACTCCAAGAAAAGCCCAACAAGCTTCTACAATTAGAGTAGAAGGAGAAGAGAGCTGCCACAGGATACAGAAGTCAATAGAAGATCAGAAGGAGCCCATCGATCACAAGATCACTTACCTAAACCACTCCTCCACAAAGGTGCAGTGTGACGCCAGTTATCTCAAGAGTCTCCATCAGTGTTTGAAGTGGCTGCCTGCCACACAATCCCTTACCTATATTCAAGGTAAAGGAAACAGTATCCACAATATATCCCTGTTCCTTCTGTTTGCCCAGATCAAGGCCTTCAAGCCTGAGATTTCCACAACAGCACATAACAGAATGATGGAGGTCAGAGTGAGATATAGATGACAGTGAAACTGGTTTGGAGCCTGAAATGCCCTTGACTGACAGAACAGAGGTAGGCTAGGCAACATTGGTTCTGGATTGTCCGACAGTATCTGCATGCTCTTACTCCACCCAGGCCCTGAAGCACCTGATCCCGAGCCACAAAGGGGAAACTCAGTTTGGCTGACGGGAAGATTCCCATTAGACTGCAAATGGCTGCTGTTCATTATCCCAGGAAGGAGATAATAAACATAAGGTAAGGCAAGTTCTATACAATGCAATGCATTGACACCTGGTGAAATATATATAACTAACCACATACGCAATTCATCATCATTATCAAAAGCTGGCCTTAAGGATGGATAGAGCAAAAACCTTTGCTGACACCACAACATTCCAGGATCAACATTGCCTTTCCTTGTGGTACAACGTTCAGTAGCTTTTACACGGGTGTTACCAGACTCAATGAATGTGGGCTGATCTGTTTCGAGCCTGAACACACATTAAGGTGTAAACCGGGTACAAACCAAGGCAACAAGCCCTGACTGAAAACTAGGTAAAGGACCGTGATGTCTCTATCCCCCAGGTCAGGCCTTGGCTGTCGGGCATGGTGGGTGAGTCCTGACAGTCAGGTAGTATAAGTCCTGGTGTAGGGTGGACATGTAGGAGAGGGGGGCCTAAGCAGACCTCTGGGTATAGAACAAAATGTAGGCCTGAGTGTTGCACACCTCCTCCACGCTGCACACGTTCATCTCAGAGTCATTACAGTGGACCCAGAAACCTGGAAACACAAGGGGCTGGTTACACCTTGGCAAAGTGCGACTCAAGTAATCTCACAGCACACTGTAGTGTATCAACTGCACTACACAACTGTCTTATCTTCCAATTCATTGGTTTGAAAATATTCATTTTGAGATTAGCACAAACAAGACAATTCAGCCTAAACAGCACCATTTACGTTCTACTTAGGGAACTTTGAGAAAAACTAAGCTATTTTTAGGACAGCTAGTGGTTGTCCATCCTGGTCCTACTCACCTCCCTCTGTGTTGTAGCAGTATGCAGTGTAGTGCCCTGAGCCAAAGCCTTTCCCGTGGTGCATGACTACAGCAGACAGGTCATAGGTGTAGCCTTCTCTGTGGACCGGCTGGCCAGAGTCTGTGCAGCAGTAGGGCTGTATGTTCAAAACCTGGTCAAAGGCCACATGGACTCCGATCTTCTCCCTGTGGTTCCGGCCCGACCATCTGTCACAGAACAGGGATTGGTCATCTTATGCTTATCCCAGTTACAAAACATCCCCAGGCAAAAAAATATATATATTACTAGGCCAACAAAAAGTACACCAAATAAAAACATCCCCTGGCCAACAAAATGTATACCAAATAAAAACCTCCCCCTGGCCAACAAAATGTATACCAAATAAAAACCTCCCCCTGGCCAATGAAATGTATACCACTAGATATCTCCTGGCCAATTAATAAAATTATACCAGCTAAAGACATCCCCAAGCCAAGAAATAATTTTGCTAACAAACACAGTGGGGTGAGAATTAATGTTGCCAAAAGTAAACCAACTTTACTGGTTAAATAAAATGATTCAAACACTTAGCAGTGTACAAAAAGGGAAGCATTTTAATAATAATTATTTTAAAAATAAAAGTAATGATGGCCTTGCAGATGTGGGATAGTCAAAGATCATGAAGTGTTCTCTGATACACCAAGACATTCTGCTTCTTATTACGCTGTTCACTCAACCAGGAAGTTTCTGCCAGCAGATACACTGGACATTTTGCATGCAAGGTTGGATTGCATCCTACATGGCAGGCCACTCTTACCAGGTGGAGAAGATTGGTGTCGGCTCCAGTCTCTCACTGCTGGTATTCCCCAGCGCCAGGCCAAGGCCCTCATGTCTATACAACAAGTCACATGCTTGTCATATCCTCACATGGTCTCTCCTATCACGGCTATGCGAATGACAACTATTTTTTTCCTTCCTCCCTTCTGACACATAGGTGGAAACATCTCTGCGTGCCTGGCTGGCATCTCTGATTGGATGTCTAAGCTCAAACTCTACAGGACAGAGCTTCTTTTACTGCAGGAAAGGCTTTTCCTCATTAAGACCTAACCATCACAGCTAAACACTCCAGGGTGTTATCGTGGACAACACCCTGTTGTTCTCTGCAAACACCAAGTCAGTGGCTCAATCTTGTGGACTCATGCTCTACAACATTGAAAGTAAGACCTTCCGTTACACAGGAAGCGACTCAGGACTAATCTACGTTCTCTCTCACGTTTGGACTATTGTAACTCAGTATTGGTAGGGCTCCCAGCATGTGCCATCAAACCTGTGCAATTTATTTCAAATGTCAAGGCCTGCCTGGTATTGAACCTTCCCAAGATCCCAAATGTCACCGAGTCTCTCTGCATACTCTAATGGCTACCGGTTGAAGCTTGCATCCACCAACAGACCATTGTGCTTGCTGACGGAGCAGCATGGGGAACTTGTGGAGAAAATGTGCCAATCTATTTTAAACGAAAAGCTGAGAATATCTAATGTACACAAGTATTCATGATGCCTTGACATGATACGCCAAATGGAGCTCAGTTGCATCCTGTATGCTTTGATCAATCTTCAGATGCCTCTAGAACTTGGATTCCACCTGTGGCAAATTCAATTAATTGGACGTGATTTTAAAATACACATACCTGTCTATATAAAGGTCATAGTGTATGTCAGAGCAAAAAATAAGCCATGAAATCCAGGTAGACATCTGAGGTAGAGTTGCGTTGAGGCAAAGACCGGGGGAAGTCTATAAAAAATAAAAATGGCTAAAGCATTAAATGTTCCCAGGAACACAGAAGGCTCCTCCATTGTGAAATGGAAACAGTTCAAAAACGTAAAGACTCCTCCTAGAACTGCACATCTGGCCAAAATAAGTAACCGTGTAAGTATGGCCTTGTTCAGGTAATTGACCAAGGACCCAATGACCACTAACAGAGCTTCAGTTTCTCAGCAGAGATTGGAGAACCTGTCAGAAGGACAACCATCTCAGTAGTGCTTCAATCAGGCCTTTATGGTAGAGTGGCCAGATAGGAACCACTCCGAAAAGGCATTTGGCTGCCTGCAGGACTGAGAGCACTAGGAAAACCATTCTCTAGTCTGATGAGGCCAAAGTCAAACCATTAGTCTAAATGCCAAATGCTACGTTTGGCAAATCCAAGGTCCCCCTCATCACCTGGCTAATACTACCCCTATGGTGGCGATGCTGTGAAGAGGTCCTTGAAGAACCCAATACAGAGTACACAGGATCTCAGACCCGGGTGAAGATTCATCTTTCAACATGACCCGCATTTCATTGCCAAGACAATGCTAGAGTGGCTTTGGGACAAGTTAGTGAATGTCCTTGAGTGGCCCAACCAAAATCTGTGAGGAGACCTGAAGCACTGGTGGTTCCCATCTAATCTGACAGAGCTTGAAAAGATCAAAGAGGTCTAATGGGAGAAGCTGACAAAATCTAGGTATGCAAAATGTGTCCAGTCAGTGTGTCCAGACTTCAGGGGGTAACTGCATGCAAAGGTGTGTGACCAAATACTAAACTTAAGTGATTCAGTTAATCCTTACCTTAATCTGTGATAACTCCTCATCTCTATTATTAGCGATGCAAATATCAGTCTTTGAACCGATACAGCATACCATCAGACCACAGGCCGAGAGATTCATTTTTATTAATTTTGTTTCGTGACAAACAAGCTATTGTTTTGACAAGTAAGCCTCTTATTGTTGAATATTGTCCAAACATTGTGGATACTGTGTGATCTTTTTTATGTTTATAATTGGATTGGGTGTCCACATGGCGCAATTGGCGAGAATAACGCAACATAAATGATTCAAATTATACATTTAAATCATACATTGGTTAAGAACTTGTTACCAAGGTTACAGGTTATATAAATATTTATGAATTTGAACCCTTATATAGACTACTCATAGGCAAAAGATTTTAAGCGAATAAAACTGTTTAAAAAGGTTGGGAGACATTGCAGCCTTGTGTCCAATAAATAAAAAAAGTCTGGTAATCTAAGTTGTTGCCAGTCACAAATATGTTGAACCAAATAATGAATAAGCTATTTGGCATGATTCCTTGCTATTCTTGCACTACACTGCAAGGATGTGCATTAACAGACTCCTGTCAATAATCAAGTTATTACAATAAACGTTTTTTATCGTTTTCGACATTATGACGTAAATCCAATGTCAAAGGCCCTAGTTAAAGGGATAGTTCGTCCAAAAATCATGCTTTTATGAAATGTCACTTACCAACAGATGTTCCAGAAGGCCCAGTGTAATTTTTTTCAAACAATCCAGTATTCAGCTCTGTCCCAGTCTGTAATTAGCATTATTAGCATCGTCCAAATTCATGAATGGAAACGGTTCACACTGCTATCGCAAAGCTGCATTGCAAGCGGAAAACTACTCCAAAATAATTCAAACTCCATTCAGTAATCTGTTGCGGTAGCATTGATTTTTTAAACTGTACACTGACGAAACAGCCGGCGGAATTGGCTGAATTCTAACTGGCACTAGTGAACTATTTTCTACAGCCACCATACACAGCTTCTGTTCTTCGGCAGTGATGTCATCAAGGTGAGCATGAACGTCAACCTCAACAAGCTATGTAAAGATAGGTTGCTTCACCAAGCTTTTTAAAATTGCTGCTAGTTTCCACTCAGGTATATTATTGCTATTTTTTTGCTTTATATATTTCTTAATTCTTACTATGTAGAAGTCGTGTGCCATGTCACAAGAATTTCAATGCGCAGGATGACGCTTTGTTATTCGGTGCGTTTGCTCAATGAACTTTTGGATATCCCTTGTGCGATGTCGACTTCTGCCTGCTCGTGGACCTTGAGTTAATTCTACCTGCTCTGCAATTGGGACAATACCACTGCCTCTCCCGAGTCGTATTGTGGGAGAAACATTTTATTTTTTGCGAGAAACATTTTAATACAGAGGATTGTGGAGGAAGATCGTAGAAGAAGACTAAAGGCGAAAGCAATTCCAACAAGTTACCCAGTTCCACCCGTGGAGACAAGACAGATTGTAAGTAATACTTTCAATTTCAATGTTATAATACACCAAGTACACATTGCAGCCGGATATTCTGGGCAAGGGTTGGGGATTAACGTGTTCACCATCGCTGAGGTGACTGAGGCAATTATCAAAAGATGAAATAGGTAACTTGCCTTCTAACTAGCGAATACTAACTTTTGTTTACTATTGTATACACTAACTCTTTTCGAACAAATGCGTGGATTGATACAATTGTGAAAAAACACTGACCGGTTTTTTCACAATTGTATCAATCCAAAAATAAACGGGAAGTACCCGTTTATTTGAAAAGAGAATTATATTTTCGAGGAATACAACATTGTCATGGTCTTTGAAGTAAACAACACAACTTGTCTTAGTTTTGAGTGTTTTAGAGTAGTTTTCAGCTTGTAATGCAGCTTTGCGATAAAGGTACGTACGGTTTCCATTTATGAATTTGTACGATGCTAATAACGTTAATTACTGACAGAGCTGAACTGAGCTGAATTATGGATTGTTTTAAAAAATGACTATGTGCTTGAAGGACCAACTGGGAGGAAGGGGATTGTTATCGAAATATGATTATTGATGACCTATCCCTTTAAAGTCAACTAAAATATGAAGTGTACCCAAAACCAGGACATTTAAGCGAAAAACCTTGTTACAAGAAACTGACACTTTGCCACAGGAACTTGAAACACATAGAAAACCTGGTATTTGGCTTTCACAGCCAAACTCAGTAGAAAAATACTGTGCTCGTGCATAAACACTTCCTGCTAATTCAATGTGTTGGGGATGACAAGAATGGACTATAGATGAAAGACTAACCTGAAGCGTTTGAGGTGCAGCCGTAGAACCTGAGGTAAGCGGTAGATCAGCAGCTGCTTACATGCCTCTGACAGAATCAGAGGCTTGTGGGACGTCTTCCGTTTCTTCCCTGACAAATATAAAACAGACACACAAAGATTTGTAACATTTGAGTGTCATGGTTTTATAGGATAGGACCACAAGAATCAAAAACCTAAACAAATACAAAACTGATTTTTATAATAATATCCAGGTACAGGAATACAACATCTCCAAAAGAACACTGTTCTTGTTGAATATTTGAAAAACATTATTGAACACAGTACAAAATAATGTATCCATTACAAAAACAGATTCAGATTTGTGATGGGGGTTTAGTTTGATGAGACAGTTCTTTTGGCTCTGTTAACCTGAAAGAGCTGGGTCATTTGGCTCCAGAATGGCTCTGTTTAATACTCCTAAAAACAACCCCAGAACAATAAAACTGCAAACCATCCAATGTTAAGACAAAAAAGTAGGTTTGAATTATGTTAGAGCATGAAATGTTAAAATGAAAACACAAGCTTAAGCATCAAACAGGTATGCCTGTTGTTTAGCAAATAATGGAAAGGCATAAAATGCATAGTTTGCTAAAGGTTTTGTATTCTCAATTAGCCAATGCTAGCTTTAGCAAGGCAACTTAACTTCTCTTGATTTGATGAAGTGACTCCTATTTAATCAGAAAAATCATTTTCTGTTTAGGTATTTCTCTTAAGGATATGGATGACATGGTCATTTTACAGTTTAAACAGTTACACTGATAATCTTTAGTGAATCATTTTGAAACCCATCCAAAAATAATCGGTTTCATACAAAAAAAAAAACACTAAGCAGAAACTAAAGGAAAGCATGGAGCCAAATGAACAGCTGTGATCAACAATGCAATTCGGGTTCCCAACGTTCACCAGAAGGAGTCGTTCAAAAATGCTGTTAGTTCACGAACAACCTATCACTAATGCCAATGTGTCCCTGTCCAAGTACTAACTGTTGCAGTGGTTGCAGGCATAGATGCTGCCCTCCAGGGCCTCGGTCTCCGTGAACTTGGCCAGCATCTCCGTAAGAGAGCAGCTGCGCTGGTAGGCCAGAGATGTTGCAGACCCCTTCTCCATACTGTGGTAGCGCTCAGGAAACTCCAGGGACAGGTCCCAGAACGGCTCCACTGTGTTTGACTTGTGCTGACAGGACAGACACGTAACCTAGACGAATACAGGGAAAAACCAAGCAAAACACTTGACCAAGGGTTGAAGTGGAAAACCCAGACATTGCTTAACCTTGGTACTGGAGCACAACAGTACTGTTCTTTTGGACTTAATAGTCAAGAAAAAAAGGCTTTGTAAAAAATAAATGCGTAGCTCTGAAAAGCTCAGCTACAGTAAAACCAGTCAGTCAACTGATGGAGATAACCTGTGGGATTATAGAATAGAAATGAACAGGCTAATCTTGATTTTGGGTTGTCCTCGATAATCAACGGCTCTATAAGACGATGTGCATTGATCTTCTCAGAAACCATAAAAATTTTGAGTTATAACTAATTACTCAAGGAGCTCTTAGTATTGTACTATTAGGAGCCAGAAATTCAAGATTGCAAGACCCAACTGATTCACAGATCCTGCCATTATGCTCCTGAAGTTGGTGTCTGTCACACACTAAACACACGATCACTGCTCAAATGTAGCCTGAAATAATTCTGCAATAAACAATGGCATAACAACGTAAGATATGGTTTAGGAAGTGCATTTTCTATTGAAGTCAATCAAGTTAAGTGGCTACTCTTATCAATTCCTATTTCATATGTAGTCTGCATCTAGCAAATCATACATTCTACCTGTATGTATCAGAGGTTTTAGGATGGAATGGAACGCACGTGCCATCCCTTTGGAGGGCAGTGTTCGTTGGTAAGTATGCTTGTCTTCACTTATGTCATAAGATATACCACACAATGTGACATCTTAATCCCTTAATACTGAAAGAAGTGCAATTTTCAAGAGTATATTGTGAATATAAGGTATTATTGTTCTGGCAGACATCACTCTGGATTCTGAATCTCAGAATTCTGCTAAGATTCTGCAGGGATTTTGTTTTGCTGGAGCAGTTATAATTTGCATTATAGGCTACAATTATTTAGTTCAATTTGTCATGCAATGTGCTGACAATGGGAGATGTTTGTTGGTCTGTGGTTTAATTGAGCCATGTTAGAGGTACAGAGAGGGAAAAAATGATTTGATCCCCTGCTGATTTTGTACGTTTGCCCACTGACAAAGAAATGATCAGTCTATAATTTTAATGGTAGGTTTATGTTTATGAACAGTGACAGACAGAATAACAACAAAAAATCCAGAAAAATGTCAAAAATGTTATAAATTGATTTGCATTTCAATGAGTCAAATAAGTATTTGACCCCTCGGCAAAACATGACTTAGTACTAGGTGGCAAAACCCTTGTTGGCAATCACAGAGGTCAGACATTTCTTGTAGTTGGCCACCAGTTTTGCACACATCTCAGGAGGGATTTTGTCCCACTCCTCTTTGCAGATCTTCTCCAAGTCATTAAGGTTTCGAGGCTGACACTTGGCAACTTGAACTTTCAGCTCCCTCCACAGATTTTCTATGGGATTAAGGTCTGGAGACTGGCTAGGCCACTCCAGGACCTTAATGTGCTTCTTCTTTGTTGCCTTGGCCGTGTGTTTTGGGTCACTGTCATGCTGGAATACCCATCCACGACCCATTTTCAATGCCCTGGCTGAGGGAAGGAGGTCCTCGCCCAAGATTTGACGGTACATGGCCCCGTCCATCGTCCCTTTGATGCGGTGAAGTTGTCCTGTCCCCTTAGCAGAAAAACACCCCCAAAGTATAATGTTTCCACCTCCATGTTTGATGATGGGGATGGTGTTCTTGGGGTCATAGGCAGCATTCCTCCTCCTCCAAACACGGCGAGTTGAGCTGATGCCAAAGAGCTCGATTTTGGTCTCATTTGACCACAACACTTTCACCCAGTTCTCTCCTGAATCATTCAGATGTTCATTGGCAAACTTCAGACGGGCCTGTACATGTGCTTTCTGAGCAGGGGGACTTTGCGGGCGCTGCAAGATTTCAGTCCTTCGTGGCGTAGTGTGTTACCTATTGTTTTCTTGGTGACTATGGTCCCAGCTGCCTTGAGATCATTGAAAAGATCCTCCCGTGTAGTTCTGGGCTGATTCCTCACCGTTCTCATTATCATTGCAACTCCACGAGTTGAGATCTTGCATGGAGCCCCTGACCGTGGGAGATTGACAGTTCTTTTGTGTTTCTTCCATTTGCGAATAATCGCACCAACTGTTGTCAGCTTCTCACCAAGCTGCTTGGTGATGGTCTTGTAGCCCATTCCAACCTTGTGTAGGTCTACAATCTTGTCCCTGACATCTTTGGACAGCTCTTTAGTCTTGGCCATGGTGGAGAGTTTGGAATCTGATTGATTGATTTATTCTGTGAACAGGTGTCTTTTAAATAGGTAACAAGCTGAGATTAGGAGCACTCCCTTTAAGAGTGTGCTCTTATACAGCTCGTTACCTGTATAAAAGACACCTCGGAGCCAGAAATCTTATTTCAAATAAGAATACTTATTTGACTCATTAAAATGCAAATCAATTTATAACATTTTTGACATGCGTTTTTCTGGATTTTTTTGTTGTTATTCTGTCTCTCACTGTTCAAATAAACCTACCATTAAAATTATAGACTGATCATTTCTTTGTCAGTGGGCAAACATACAAAATCAGCAGGGGATTAAATAATTTTTTCCCCTCACTGTACATGTGCAGTGATTGGTTGAATTTACTAACCCTTATATTGAACTGCGGCAATGGGATGTTTTTACAGACCTATTCGGTGATTATGCAGTGATTGACCAATACCGATGATCTGTAAAGACATGCAACTTCTGTGTTCTGAACGTGAACACTGACTAAATAATTTCAGTAGGTAGCCTATAAAAGCAATAGGTAGCATATTCAACGGTATTAAATTAAAAAAAAAAAAAACAATAAGCCAGATAGTATCAGCCCTAGTGTGACTTATAAAAGATCACTTGGTGTTTAGCGAATATCTTCAGCCATGATAGTATTAAAGGTCAGACCCTAAATGAATGTGTGGTGAACTAACGCCACTGGAATGGAGACCCATACCTGGCTGAGTAGCTGCCCGTGAAAGATGGTGTTGAGGACCTTGAGCACCTGCTTGGAGAGCTTCCTCTGGGTGATGGGGATGACAATCCTGCGCTTGGTGCCCTCTGACTCCAGCTCCTGCTGCACCTTGTCTAGCAGCTCACAGAGGAACTCCTGGGCATCTTGCTGGTCGTAGCCACGAAACGCCGGAATCAGGTTCCACACAGAGTGCAGCATGGCGAAAGGCGACACCAGCGACCAGCGGCCCGACCACATGACCCTGAAAAGAGTGTGCAGTTCATGGCACAGTGACATCTGCTGGCGGGTTGAGGAACGCGGCTCCTTGGGCTGAACCAACTCCGCTGCGTTTAGGCAGGGGGGTGAGCTCTGCTTGCTGCCTGCAGGAGGACATCCACCACCTGCCTTCCCAAGGCCACGTCCCAAAGGGCAGACAGGTGTAGCTGCACCATCCCCCCCCACCACACCCTGGTTAGTTTTGGCCAGCAGCTCCTCAGTTTCACACATGTCCAATGTGAGGAAGCACTCCCTGAATTTCTGCAGGTGGCTCAGCACCTGCAAGATAGAGTTCATGTAGCATGTGTTTCCTAGGTTGCGGAGCCCCGTGACCCCCGGGGCCAGCCTTTTGCGGGTCGTCTTATGGGAGGAGTAGTACCTCCGCACTCGCAGTTTACCAGTTCTGCCATTGCTGGGTGGCTTCAGGGATAGAAGAGAGGGCTTTTTAGGTGTAGGCAGACGCTCCGGAGGGTCGCGGAACTTCAAAGGGATGAGTGTGATGGTCGAACGGGGTGCCTGGGTAAGAAGCCTGGCACTTTTCCTGGGTGGCACGTTGGCCAGCTCTCCCATGAGCCTCCTCTTCACCTCCTTCTTCTGGCGCCGGACCTCCTTCTCCTGTTCGAGTTTTCTCTCCCGCTGGCTCTGTTCCTCCTGCTGTCGTGTCCTCCAGCGGTGTAGCATCTTAGCCAGCAGCACCTTCCTGCGGTGCCACAGGGCCATCTGCATGGCAGGCTGGGGCCCTCCCTCGCCCACCCAGGGGGTGCCGTCACCACCCGCAGAGGAGCGCAGGGAACGCCTGCCCGGGCTACGCACAGTGGAGAGCGCCCCCCGCAGGAGCTTGAGGTCTCCCTCAGCATTGTCGTTGAGCACATAGTCTCCACAGGCAAAGCAAAACACATCCAACTCCCGCACCTCCATGGCTAGAGGGTGGTGCGACTCCTGGAAGTGTTTGAGAGAGTGCTCCTCCATAAAGCGGCCACAGGCCACATGTGAACACTTGAGGCAGGCCCACACGGACTCTGTTGTGCAGCAGTCCATGCAGCGCCATTTCTGTGGGTTGAGGGTGGAGTGGTCGTGGCCGAGGCGAAGACGCCCCACGTGCTTACATCGGTCCATCTCTCCAAATGCACATGTGCCCTCCCACAGCGTCAGGACACACGCCCCTGTGCCAAGCAGCAGGTCATCCTGCAGGAGGGTAACAGAGATATAAATAAACTGCCGTATTTCAGACATGACAAATCTCTATATGAATATGAAATTATGTAGTGTAGGGGGAAAAAAAATTCATACGCTATGTTACTTACTGTAAAAACACTGTGCTGATTTAAGTCAGTGTTCTTTTAACATCAGCAAAATGGGCCTTCAGAGCTGGATTCAGTCATGTCTGGTTCAGGATCCTGAATAAACTGGGAATAAAAAGGAGTAAAATATGGGGGGGGTATATAGTTATTTACATAACGGTTTAACCTGATAGGTAGAGAGACACTGTAGCAAAACAAACACGTTTTAACTGACGAACCAGTGTTTATACTTACTTTCTTAGCAGAATTCAACACTGGCGTAAACATTGCCAAATATTATTAATCCGTTGAGCTCAGCGCTAAACAGTTGGGAGAAAATTCATAAACAATCTATCTAGCCACGAATTGCAAACAAACAAAGCAATCAAACCGCATAGCTAGGAAAAATGTCTGCAAGTTAGCTAGCTAGTTAGCCTGGCCAACATGCATTCATTGGGTTGGCGACCAATCAATGGGCTCGATTCAAACTGTGTTAGCCAGGCTGGCTAGCTAGCGTAGGTTAGCAGCTTTCCATCTTGTATTGCCAAATGTCATCAGTTTTGCCATAACGACGTGGCCACTCGGTCACAATGAAAATGTGTTAGCTACTTGCGCCAGCCGTTATCAATACAAGCGGGTTAGTGTGTGTGCATATCGTTCTCTTAACTTATAAACTGTCCTAACTAACAACGTCCAACTTACTGTGAGTGTTGCCATGTTTAACTAGCGGACCAGGTAGCTAACGTTTACACGCCAATCCAGATGTATAGCTACTGACTCTGTAGCTAGCTACTTGTTGTAATGTGAGCTAGCTACCCTGCTAGCTATGAAGGTTACCTACAGAGTATAGTACGGATTATTAGCTTAGTTTTACAACCCATTATTCAGTGCATTTCCTCATAATCCTTCCTCTGATAGTAAAATAGTTGACATTGTAATAAATAAAGAAAAACGAAATGTCATTCACCTCATAACTGTGTCCCTTGTGCCGGTGTTCTTCCTTTCTTCAATTTAAGCCAGAGAATAGCCTGATGAGTCCCTGATGGCTGGCTAGCTAGCTAACTAGGCTTGCTATCAGAACAAAGACACTGCCCTGAAACCCACTCTTGCGAACGCTCAGCAACTTCTGGTTGATATCGAGGTTGAAATCAATGCAGTTTTACCTGCTAACTGGGTAACATCCAGAAAGCGGCAATGCAAACAAAGCTAATGTGTCGGAATCAACTTTGAGTAAATATTCAAACAAAACACCGGGAGGTCAAGCTTACCTACACATTAAAAAGTCAGATTTTGAGAAAACCTGCAATGTAGCTATATACCTGACGTTAGAATGAACCTTTAACTTTCAGATGTTGACAAAACAGCAAAAGAGAATGCAGGCAGTTTATCCATAAAATAACTCTTTGCTGTATTTGTATAAAATACTAAATGCATTTCGCTTCTATTTACCGCCATCATCTGCACGCGAAAGCTGTCACAGACCAGGCAACCGAACTATTTCGGTCATGGAATAAACTCGTTCTGATTGGATTGAACTGATGGCTCATCCGTTAAGCGCTCTCATTGGTACATAATGTGGTATTCATTAGCTACTTCGGTCGTAAAAAGGTCTGAGGATAGTTACTACTAGTAGTCTCTAGAACTGGCGCAAAGTTAGTAAACCCTAATGCTATTTTTACAATAGCTGTGTTTTTTTTTTAAATGGAGACTGATGCATTATGAGCACAATTTAAATTCAAGTAGAAAAGACTTGACCCATTCACAACAGCTAAAATCCCCCTATAAACAAGAAAGTAATTGATTTTTTTTCAAAAACAAAGGCGACAGTATACAACTACAATTAGTTTAGCGTAGTCTAATCTATATCAACAGATCATCACGAAGAGAATGTACATATTCATATTTACAATAATAGGTTTATTAATAAAAAAAACAAGTGTTATTGAAAAATGTATCCAAATAGCCAACTAGTTGGACTATAAAGCCAATATAAAACAGTAGTATCTAAATCTTCAAACACTTACAAGTATAATCCACATTTGGAACACAGAATATCTTCTGACAAGAGTTTGAAGAGACTTAAACCAGTAATCTTTTGATCTAACTTTTGGCATGTGCATTTCCTTGCAGTAGTTGTGAAAGCCTTTAATCAGTGAGATGTACTGATGTTCAGTAAAATGTTACACATATCAGTGTGAATCAAAATGAACTAGGTTGTTGGGTACCACAGTCCTCTTGGTGCCTCTTCATCAGCAGATATCCTCCAGACCTCTCCTGCTCCCAATGGAGAATTCAACGTGTGGTCCCAGGGAGCACCTGCTGTTTGCGCACTTTGCTGAACATTTCCAGGTACTGAGTCATAGTGTCAACACAGTCTACTGGAGCATAGAGGCCCTCAGGCTTGCTGGAGAACACAGAGGGAAGCTCTGGGATGCTGGGGCCCAGGAAGCTTTGCATGAACTCTTTCATCAGGTTCCAGCAGTCTCCTGGTACTACACACGGACAGTACTCCACCTACACAAACCCACAGAGATTAGATTGTGGACAACAGTTAGGAAACAGTGCAGCACAGGTTGTATATTGTCCTTCCACTGGCTGCACAGACAACTCACCTCTACTGAAATACCCCTTGCACTGGAGCTCATTGTTACTGCGCCAACCTTTATCAGGAAATCACAGTAGCGGTAGCGGGAGCCACGGCTCTCAACTTTATGCCCTTTGGCATTTTGAAAGTGGCTTTTCAGTTTAATCATTAGCACGTCAAAGTTTCCATCTGCTGTGAGGCAGGGACCCCCTTCAAACAGAGCTATGCAGCTCAGGGGGGTTTCTGAATTATGCATCACATACAGAAGTTTGGTGGGCTGGCCTGTGATAGAGAGGAGATAGATAAATTCCACAACAAGCAGGTGCGATATGAAAGACAATTTTGTTCATCTTTGTTCATGTAGACCTAAAGTACTACTTCAGTTACCGCTGGCATTTCCTGTGGCGTGGTATGTCTCACAGTCCACAGTGAAGCTTCCTTGCTTCACAGCGCCCAACTGTTCCAACTTCTTGTGCAGAAGGTCTATTGTCTGCTGCACACTCTTTCCCTCTGCCAAAGGCAACTGACACACACTAAGCAAAGGTGTGCAAAGAGGATTAATAACCTTAATATATTGTTGCGCAATAAATTTTTGTAATAATTGGTATTTAGTAACATGTACGTTTGAAGAAAACAGCAAAAGCATACAATAAAATCTCACCAGGTCACCCCCATTGATTCAAGATGTGTGTTATTCTCTTATCACGAAATTTGACACGGAGCGGTATTGTTTTGACTAGAAAGTATACACCTTTTATAAGAGGGGCCTTTACGTAGCAAATTAAGTTAAATTACGCAGCGAGTAAGAACGGTTAAGGAGATACAGAAGTTAGGTACATGGTTAGCTAAAATTCAAATAAGAAAACATTTCACGTGAATTTGACAAATAGCTCAGTTGTATACTATCCAGCCAACGCCATGTGATAAAAAAATATATATAGTTCCGGTTTCAGAAGGAAATGAGGTCAGTTGTTCTCCGTAATAATAATAATTATAAGTAAAACACCTTTTAACGCATTCAGTTTGTTAATTTAAAAATTCCAACAATCAAACAATCCAAATATATGTATTAATACTAACCAAATATATACATTTGCTTCCCTCTAAAAATATCCCTGTTATTATTTTTCGCCCCAATTCAACGTCACTTCCTTTGGATGGTCATGCACGTGTATTGATAGGACGTTGCTAATTTTCTCCTCAGACATACGTTCATGAACTGTTAAAATAGATAGGTTTATACTTAATACTGAAGTTCGGCAGCGTTTGATAAAACGTGCATCTGTATAATAAACCAGCTAAGATGCCGAAAGCTAAGAAATCCAAAGGTGGAGGTGGGGAGAAAAGTGCTGGCGGAATGGTTGCGCTTGCTGACCAGATTCTTCAAGGGGATGTGGTAAGAGTACATAGCCGAGTAAAGACCAGGGATAAACGGGGAGAAGATGAGGACGAGTACGTGGATGAACGTCTATCAAGGAAGATCCTTGAGCAAGCACGAATCCAGCAAGAAGAATTACAGACAGAATATGGCGTGGCACCAGAAGTCAAGAAAACGCCAGCCACTGTTTTAGGTAATGGGGGATTTTCCTCTGCTTCTACTGGTTGGTTGTGTTACTAGCTACTATAGTTAACTACTGAATATGATTGCCGATAACCCCCTTTTTATGGAGGTTAACTGAAGCCACAACCATTGTTAACAGGATCGTCTCAGCTCTAATACAATTATAATAATGTGGCGGTATTGATAAGCATGCGTGTATTATAAGCATGTGTTATGGACATTCATTTTTGAATATCCCAACTCGGAAAACACCCTTGAAGAATCAGGGAACGTCCAGGATTAACCCAGTAAGTAGTCTGTTTACCATAAGAAAAGAGTAAACAAGTCCCCCCACAAATGATACACCACCCCATTGGGCGCTAGTGATATTCTCTGGGTTAGTCAGACGCATTTCCCTGACCAAAGGTCATAATTTTTGAGTCAGTCAAATCAATAGGTATAAAATGTCTGTTATTGCCACTGTGTGCTTAACATGAATGATTGCGCATATCTGAAGTAGTGTTTGCAACATGTGTACTAGTGTTTTAATACAGTACAGATCAGACTTCAGTGGTTGCCCTGGTGCCCGGCTCAGTGCAGATCAACTGATTTTTCACATGGTTAGCTCAGGGAACTTCAGTTGCTGCACCAATTTGTAGACTACCTGCTGCCTTTTGCTCTATTCTGGAGTGTTGTTGTGTACTAAGCTGGTGGAACAATATGATGAAATATGGATGTTGGATTCCGTGTAATTTCCTTGCAGGTCCAGATTCTCAGAATGCAGACTCTGATGAGGAGTGGCCAGCACTGGGTGTAGCCGGGGCAGTTGAGGAGGAAGAGTCTAGCTGCGGGACAGAAGTGGTGGTGGACCCAGAGGATGAGAAAGCTATGCAGATGTTTATGAACAAGAATCCACCCATGAGGTACAGCATAAGACTACCTCCAAAACACCTAACCAAATGTTAATTAAAGCGATAATACGTCCAAAAATCATGTTTCGGTGACAGTTCCCTTACCCCCAGTTGGTCCTTCAGGCATGTAGAGTCATTTTTAGCATTTTTTTCAGCTCTGTCTCAGTAATTAGCGTTATTAGCATCGTACAAATTCATGAATGGAAAACAAATGAACCCCTATTGCAAAGCTTCACTGCAAGCGGAAAATTACTCTAAAACACTCCGAACTAAGACGTGTTTTTCAAGTGGTGTTGTATACCTCAAAGAACATGACAAAGTTGTATTCCTCAAAATAAAGTTTTAATTTTCGCAATAAAATTCTCATTTCAAATAAACAGGTACTTCCTGAGTTTACCCATCAGTTTTGTTCACAATTTTATCAATCCACGCCTTTGTTTGGGAGGAGAGTGTACACACATTAAATGAAAGTTAGTAGTCGCTAGCTAGAAAGCAAGTTACCCATTTCGTCTTTGATATTCACCTCGGACAGTCAAACTTTATTTGCTTGAGAGAGAAAGGAAAATACATATACAGTGGATATAAAAAGTCTACACACCCCTGTTAAAATGCCAGCTTCTTGTGATGTAAAAGAATGAGACAAAGATAAATCATGCCAGAAATTTTTCCACCTTTAATGTGACCTATAAAGTGAACAATTCAATTGAAAAACAAACTGAAATCTTTGAGGGGGAAAAATAAAAAACTCACAATAACCTGGTTGCATAAGTGTGCACACCCTTAAACTAATACTTTGTTGAAACACCTTTTGACTTTATTACAGCACTCAGTCTTTTTGGGTAGGAGTCTATTAGTATGGCACATCTTGACGTGGCAATATTTGCCCACTCTTCTTTGCAAAAGCGCTCCAAATCTGTCAGATTGTGAGGATATCTCCTGTGCACAGCCCTCTTCAGATCACCCCACAGATGTTCAATTGGATTCAGGTCTGGGCTCTGGCTGGGCCATTCCAAAACGTTAATCTTCTTCTGGTGAAGCCATGCTTTTGTGGATTTGGATGTGTGCTTTGGGTCATTGTCGTGCTGAAAGGTGAACTTCATCTTCAGCTTTCTAACGGATGCCTCAAGGTTTCGTGCCAAAATTGCCTGGTATTTGGAACTGTTCATAATTCCCTCCACCCTGACTGAGGCCCCGGTTCCAGCTGAAGAAAAACAGCCCCAAAGCATGATGCTGCCACCACCATGCTTCACTGTGGGTATGGTGTTCTTTGGGTGATGTGCAGTGTTGTTTTTGTGCCAAACATACCTTTTGGAGTTATGGCCAAAAAGTTCAACCTTGGTTTCATCAGACCTAAACACATTTTCCCACATGCTTTTGGGGGGCTTGATGTTTGTTTTTGCAAACTTCAGCTGGGCTTGGATGTTTTTCTTTGTAAGAAAAGGCTTCTATCTTTCAACCCTACCCCATAGCCCATTCATATGAAGAATACAGGAGATTGTTGTCACATGTAGCACACAGCCAGTACTTGCCAGAAATTCCTGCAGTTCCTTTAATGTTGCTGTAGGCTTCTTGGAAGCCTCCCTGACCAGTTTTCTTCTCGCCTTTTCATCAATTTTGGAGGGACGTCCAGTTCTTGGTAATGTCTCTGTTGTGCCATATTTTCTCCACTTGATGATGACTGTCTTCACTGTGTTCCATGGTATATCTAATGCTTTGGAAATTCTTTTGTACCCTTCTCCTGACTGATATCTTTCAACAATGAGATCCCTCTGATGCTTTGGAAGCTTTCTGCGGACCATGGCTTTTGCTCTGAGATGCAACTAAGAAAATGTCAGGAAAATCCTACTAGAACAGCTGAACTTTATTTGTGATTAATCAGAGTCACTTTAAATGATGGCAGGTGTGTAATGTCTTCTATTTAGCATGAGTTTGAATGTGATTGGTTAATTCTGAACACAGCCACATCCCCAGTTATAAGAGGGTGTGCACACTTATGCAACCAGGTTATTGTAAGGTTTTTATTTTTCATTTTTCCTCCTTGAAGATTTCAGTTTGATTTTCAATTTAATTGTTCACGTTATAGGTCACATTAAAGGTGGAAAAAGTTCTGACATGATTTATCTTTGTCTCATTCTTTTACATCACAAAAACCTGGCATTTTAACAGGTGTGTAGACTTTTTATATCCACTGTATATATTATGTCTGACTCTGAATACGAACAGTAAGAACATTTTTCGGGGGATATAGCCTTACTTGTTCTAACCATAATACACAGATGATGAATTGACCAAATAGAAGGTTGGACAGCTGCTGAGGGGGGGCGATGTTGAACACGTTAATCCCCAACCCTTGCCCAGAATATCCAGAGGCAATGTGTACTTTGTGTATTATAACATAGCAATCGGAAGTATTACTTACTATTTGTCTTGTCTCCACGGGTTGTGCTGGGTAACTTGATGGAATTGCATTTGCCTTTAGTCCTCTTCTAAGTGAACATGGGGCACTATCCTCTGTATTAAAATGTTTTTCGCAAAAATTGAATGTCTTGTTGGCGAAGTTGCTACATTGATTATCCCACAATATGACTCAGGAGAGGCAGAGGTATTGTCCCAATTGCAGAGTGGGTAGAATTTAATTAACTCAAGATCCACCAGCAGGCAAAGGAGCTGGCAGTAGTCGACATTGATACTTAGAAACAATGGAAATCCAGAAGTTCAGAGTTTATTTATCAAATGCCCTGAATAACACAGCGTCATCCTGCACAATGAAATTCTTGTGACATGGCACATGAAATCTACGTAGTAAGAATTAACAAATATATGAAGCAAAAATATAGCAAAATGTATAGCAGTAATATACATAAGTGTAAACTAGCTGCAATTTTAAAAAGCTAGGTGAAGCAATCTATCTTCACATAGCTTGTTGAGGTTAAAGTTCACGCTCACCTCGTTGACATCACTGCCAAAGAATAGAAGCTGTGTATGGTGGCTATAGGAAATAGTTTGTTAGTGCCAGTTTGAATTCAGCCAATTCCGCCGGCTGTTTCGTCAGTGTACAGTTTAAAAAATTCAATGCTACCGCAACAGATTACTGAATGTAGTTTAAAGTATTTTGGAGTAGTTTTCCGCTTGAAATGCAGCTTTGCGATAGCGGTGTGAACCGTTTCCATTCATAAATTTGGACGATGCTAATAACACTAATTAATTAGACTGGGACAGAGCTAAATAATGGATTGTTTGAAAAAATGACTCTATGGGCCTCCTGGAAGATCTTTTGGTAAGTAAACTTTGAGAAAAATATGAATTTTGCCCTTTTTTGTCAGGTTTTAGGTAAATAAATTACACCAGGATGCAATTACCATAGAATAAAATCAGTACAGTACAATTGTAAAATGTGAAATACTTTCTCCCCAAAAAAAATTTTAGGTTTGTGGCTAAGTATGGATATTCTGTGTTGACGCTGTTCTTATTTGTCAGACGAACTCTAGCAGACATTATCATGGAGAAAATAACAGAGAAGCAGACGGAGGTGGGGACAGTGATGTCAGAGGTGTCAGGGAGACCCATGCCTGAGCTGGACCCCAGAGTCATTGAAGTATACAGAGGTGTTAACAAGGTAAACCGGGCACCTGCTCCTTTTGCTTGGCAACATCCTTTTCCAGATCAGTCAAAATATTTAATTGACAATGGATGTTATTTATTTGATTTTTCTGTTTCTTCAGGTTCTGTCTAAATATCGGAGCGGCAAACTGCCCAAAGCATTCAAGATCATACCAGCATTGTCAAATTGGGAGCAGGTCCTGTACTTGACAGAGCCTGAGACCTGGACTGCTGCAGCGATGTACCAGGCAACGAGGTCTGTTTACAAATTAAGAGGATTCTTGTTTAAGGATCACGCCTGGCCAATATCAGTCTGTGGGCCACTCATATATATATTTAAATAAAAAATGCATGCAGGTAAGTTGTGTGCGGGGGAAATTGTTCATATACAATGGCTGACAGAAGAAAAAAACCTGGAAAGAGACCCCTTCAAATTCTCCACATTTTGTCAGAAATGTAATTTATAGTTGGTTACATATTCTTTTTGCCAACAGTCTACACACAATACCCTATAATCACAAAGCATTGGGGGGAAAAAAACCTCAGAAATATCTTAATACATAAGTATTGAGATAGTTTTGGGCACTTTGTAGAAGCGCATTTGGCAGCGATCACTGCTTCAAGTATTCTTAATTATGCCTCTATCAGCTTTGCACACCTGGATTTAGGCAGTTTCTTCAATTATTCCTTTCAAGTGCTGTCAGATTGGGTAGGGAACATCAGCGAAATGTGATGTTCAGGTCTCCTCACACAGACTATTGCTGAGGGTTGAGGCCTGAAAGCTCTATTTTGGACTAATTTTTGCCAGATGTAGTGTTTGGCATTCAGGCCTAATAATTCGATTTTGGTCTCATCAGACCAGATAATCTTTTTTCTCATCCCTCAGGGATCTTGTCATTTGCTTTTTACTCAGTAGTGGCTTCTGTCTAACTACTCTGCTATAAAGGCTTGATGACTACTACAAAGATGGTTGTTCTTCAACAGAAATCTATCTTGGATGACTATGGAGTTTCTTGAACTTCATGGCTTGGTTTATGCTCTGACGCACTGTGAAGTGTGGGACCTTGTAAAGACGGGTGTGCCTTTCTAAATCATCGACTCAATTGAATTTGCCACAGGTGGACTCCAAGTTTTAGAGACATCTTAATCATATGAGCTCTATTTGGAGTGTTATGGCAAAAGGTCTGAAAACTTATGTACATCAGTGATTTATTTCAGTGTTATTTGTATTTATTTATTTATTTTCCAAAAAATGTTTTAGCTTGGTCATTATTGGGTTTTATGTGTGGAGTGATGGCAAAAATTGATAATTTTATCAGTTATAAATGAAGTCCATATTACAACAAAATGCAAAGAAATGGAGTCTGAATACTTTCCAAAGGGACTATAGCTAAATTAGCTAGACTAAGTAACTTGCTTAGCACTATAGCTCCAAGTCCCACAACCAGATGTCATTGCTGTGTCACCTGCTTTTAGAGTGAGCATTGGGTACCTGTACATTTAGAAAAGAAAGAGAACCCCTCCCGTGATCCGAACTTTTTCAAGATGTGTCTATGTCACAAATTTCAATGGCATAGTTGAACCATAGCAGAAATAAAGAGCTAGATGCACCACTAAGACCAACTTTTTCAATATATTTTTTACTGATAGTAACTCAAACATCTATTTGAATGTTTTAATGATTTAAAAGCGCAACATGGATATTAATGACCTACTGTAATTTGCCTTTCTGTACAGAATCTTCTCATCTAATTTGAAGGAGCGAATGGCCCAACGATTCTACAACTTGGTGTTACTGCCAAGGGTACGAGATGACATTGCAGAATATAAAAAACTGAACTTCCACTTGTATATGGCTCTGAAGAAGGCTCTTTTCAAGCCAGGAGCATGGTTCAAAGGTGAGACACAACAAGAGTATATATTAAATAGAAAAATAATCTGGTAGATCATTTGAAAACTTGGTTTATAATCCCATGTATGGGTAACAGAATTTAATATTGGGATAAATAATTTAGATGATTTTGCTTTCAGGTATTCAATTTGTTTGACATTTTGGACACTAGGTGGCAGTATTGTCTAACCTGATCAGATGACCATTTTTACTCAATTCATTCAGTTCCAAACTAGGGTTGGAGGGGTCAGAAAGGCGTTGAAGCCTCTAACCAATAAAAACCTAATAACTTGAGCGTTAGTGATAATGATAAATCATTATCTTATCTTAATATTGGTATTTTATTGTACATTTTGTGCAAAGTGTTGTACAGAATTTAGAAAATTTTTGTTTTAAGTTCCTGGAAGGCTCGCAGAGCGTTGTGCAAATTGGTGCAGCACCGTCTATGGTGGGTGGAAGGGGTGTTTAACAGGGTTGCATTGGCTTGTCGCACTCATGCCAGTCCATGTGGCAGGTCAGGCACCTGCAAGCTCGATTGCGGTAGTTAGCCGGATGTATGCTCTCCTCCAATCGCATAGGTCCGCAAACTTCCTGGTTGAGCGACCAGTGTGATAAAAGAACAGGGGCCCAGGGTGCTATTCTGGAAGCTTTCTGCTGCACTCAGAGGACACTTTTGGTACTGCAGTTTAGATAAAGACAGGCCCTAAAGAACAATTCCCACAGTCTGGTGGAATGTCAGTTGGAGATCACAAGTCCAAATCTTTGACTTCACCAAGCCAGTCAGGATTTACTACAAGTCAAGGCCATAATTATGATTTGAATGCCATGAAATTGAAAGGGGAGAAAAATAGAGACACAACTTGTTGCTATTTACCAATGCCTTTTGTTCATATGTTGCTTGATGTGATATCTTTCTCCCTCAGGCATTCTGATCCCACTCTGTGAATCTGGAACATGCACTCTCAGGGAGGCTATCATAATCGGCAGCATACTCACAAAGTGCTCAATCCCTGTACTGCATTCCAGGTAACAGCCATTTTTATACACACTGAATTGTGTGTTCAGTTTTTTCTCTCTTTCTTAGCTTGCCAGTTTAAGGGATGTCTTGTGTAAGTGTGGCAGCATGATAGTTGCTGATCATTTAATTGGAAATCCATGTGATTGTATAGAACAGTATTGAAGTTAGTAGAACCATGGGGCTTGGCACAATGTATCTCCTGAAAATAATAAACACATTACTCTGATTCTCTCCGTACAGTGCTGCCATGCTCAAACTGGCAGAGATGGAGTACAATGGAGCCAACAGTATTTTCCTGCGACTCTTACTGGACAAGAAATACGCCCTGCCCTTCCGTGTTTTGGATGCCTTAGTCGGACACTTTCTGTCCTTCCGCAGCGAGAAGCGTGTTCTTCCTGTGCTCTGGCACCAGAGTCTGCTCACTCTGGCGCAGCGCTATAAAGCTGACCTGGCCTCTGAACAGAAGGCTGCTCTGCTGGAGCTGCTCAAGGTGCAGACACACTTCCAGATGTCTGCAGAGATCCGACGTGAGCTACAGAACTCTGAGTCCCGTGATCTTGAAACCACCATGCCTGTCACAATGGCAATTGGTCTGCCACCTCCCCAACTTAACCCCTCTTTCTCTGCATCATAACTTCATTGATTCAATAAACCGCCGATAACATACACAGTTCTGGTTGATGCCTATTTTGTAAACCTTTCCCAAATAAAGATAATGTACAGCTAACTTGTTTGTATGGCTTTTACATTCCAAATAAATTCAGAGAAGCAACAGTAGTGACCCTTACAGAATAATAGGGCATGGTTGTAAAACTAATGGATGACAGACAGCAATTAAAAAAAAACTTTTAATAATTGTACCTTGGTTGACAGTAACACGTCTGAAGTTGCATTGGTACAAACACAATCTCAAAAAAAGTCCCAGAGTTCTTTCGCCCCTTATATAGTGATGCTCCCTCGTGTCCTGCAAAGTGACAGCTCAAACGTTTAAATCCGACGGTACTGGTAGGCGCGAGTATTTTGCTATCTACCTTAGCTACTTTCGTCTAAACGTTTGGTTTCACGTTGTTAGCTAGCCAGTTCATTAATGTCATGCAAATAAGCGAAAAGTTTTGCAGGACTAACACTTCTAGCATTATTTTTTTCAGGAAATTCAGTTCTGTTCCATTGATTTGAGACGGGAGGGATCGGAACTGTCGCTAGCTTTGATTTTGCTAGTAACGTTAGTTAACTGAGGGAGACCCAGACTGTTTTTCCAGCATCCCAGTAAGTGTAATGGAGTTGTTGTGTCATGAAGATGGAGAACTACAAACATCAGAAAGCACTACCGAATATATGGGTTCCACTGCTCTTAGGGCCAGTTCTGATCCGAAATTGACACGGGATCATCGAACATTGCAGAATCTTCTTGCTGTGGAAAAAACAATTCGGGCCTCACCGTCGTACTTTGGCTCAATTCAGACAGACATTCAAACATATATGCGGAGAATATTGGCAGTATGGATGCTACAGGTAAAGGAGAAAATATTCATAGTGAATGACATACAGGGAAAAAAATGTATCAGTAAAAGACCAATTGGAGGCCTAAAATACATGCAAGCCACATGAAAACAATGTATTTGAATGGAAACATCTATCCACATGAGTGCAGGCCATAAATATTGTTTTACGAACTCAAACTCCAACAGGTTTGCGAGGAGCAGAAGTGTGAGGAGGAGGTGTTTCCGTTGGCCATCCATTACCTCGACCGTTACTTGAGTCACTTTCCTGTTCAAAGATCCAACTTGCAGCTTTTAGGTGCTGTTTGCATGTTCCTGGCTTCAAAACTACGAGAGACTGTACCCTTGAGTGCCCGCAAGCTTTGCATCTACACTGACAATGCCGTTACAGTGTCAGAACTTCTGGTAAACGCAATATTTGTTTCGTTTGCTTCCACCATATGTATGTCGGTTATTAAATTGTCAGTAATGTCAAAACGTTGCCTTAATTTGCCTTAAGTACATCATAAACACATACCCAGAAATGTACTTGGTGTAAAGGTGCAGACAAGTAAATTGGTAGACAACTTATTAGGACAGAATATACCCAGTCTATTTACATTTGATATACAGTACCAGTCAAAAGTGTTTGTTTGCTTGGAACGGAAATCAAGTATATGTGCTTACTCAGCATCTGACGAAGTCATCTGGGACCACAGTACATGCTTCAACCAGCAGAAGTCTTACAAGAACTGGCCTTGTAGGGTCTGTTGGAGCAAAGATAGCATTGTTGTAATTTCTTCTGCTGGTTGTCATTTTGCAAAAAGGTTGCAAGACCCATTAAGAGTTAGGGATGTAAGAATTCTCATGATTCAAGTTTTCTTTTTTATGCCAGATGACTGCCAGATGCTGAAAAGGCACTTAATTGCATGTCCTTATGTCCCTCAAGGTAGAAAGGGAGGTTTAAGTATTGTTCATAAGATTCAGGCTGCTATTTGGGTGTTTCACCTCATTTTCTGTTTTCAACTTAACGGTTTCTTCAGATTTCATCTAGACATCTCACAAAATATCAGTTAAAGCGACAGCTGTGAAGCCAACTGTCTAAATACTTTTGGTACACTTAGAGAGACTGTACAAAGCAGTTATTTGGAAATGGTTAGACCAAAATGAATATAAATATCCTCTAATTACATCTGACAGTGTACATTTTAACCACATCATCTTTGTATCATTTCAACATGTTTTTCTGAGCAAATATTTACTGCCCAGATGAATAGCTTTAAAAAAAATTCCCCGGTCTATTCAAACTTTTGACTGGTACTGAACATATACTGATATATGCAATGCACTACATGTTGAGTATATGAGATTAAGGGGTATGAGTGTTAGGAGTACATCCTATACATATTATACGTAATAGGTTGAATACACTGTAATATCATGCTTTTCAGTCATTAGGAGCTTTTGGTGGATGTAATGTCTGTGTCTGTCTGTTTTGCAGCAGTGGGAACTTATGGTGGTGGCAGGGTTAGAGTGGGACCTGGCTTCTGTTGTACCCTCTGATTTTCTGGAGCCAATTCTTCACGGCATACCCATAGTTCCTCACAACATCCATGCCCTGCGCAGGCATGTGCATTCCTACATTGCACTGGCAGCCACAGGTAGGGGCAGAAATTTGGTAATTTGTGGCAGTTTCACTGCTGCTACTAGCAATGATTTAGGCCTACAAGTCGTATTTTAGGAAGAACCCAAAAGTAGTTACTGTCATTGAAAATGTGATGTATCATGCATTGCACTTGTAATTATTATAATAGCTAGGGGTTCTCATATTCAACTAATTTCATTAGTCCTCTGTGTGTTAATAAAAGGGTACACAGTAGCCATGACTTTGATTACGATGTATCAGCAGTTCATTTGGGAGACGGGGAGACAGAGGGGCTGAGTTTGTGTAATCCTGTATTGTGTGGTGTGAATGAGCCATGCCCACCCATTCAGCTCTCTGATTTCCCACAAATCTCCCTCAAAGTTGCCCGAGGCAACCAATCACTGGACTACAGTCAGGGCCTTTTAGACTTGTTTGTTTCATTTTATCTGTATTTGTCCCATTCCTGACTTGTATCTAATTTGATTTGTGAAAGGTAAAAGGATTGCCTGATATTGTCTCATTGTCTCACCATCTTTCCTACTTGGAGCCATTAGTTTAGGGTTTTGTTTTATGAGGTTTGGGAAAACGCCCATCTAAGGATTTCCTATTGTCTGTATGTCACGGAAGGTCTTCAGTGGCAGCATTCTTCTACTCCTATGGCATCCTGCCTCAGGGATTATGTCTGTTGTTCCCAAACCACTCCCGTACTCCCAGTTGTTAAGAAATTATTTTCTTTTGCACACCCTTGTATTTTGTTTCTTGTCCACAAAGTGGGCAGTTGCTGTCATGTAAGAAGATTAGTATAGCAGACTGGTCAAACCAAATATCAGTGGTCAGTTTATTATGTATGCCCATCGAGGTCACAAATTTGCTCATCCTTGCTCAACATTCAAACGCATGCATCAATACCTTATATAACAAGTTTGTGACTAGGTTTAAAAAAAAAAGTAATTTCTAAAAGGTGAAACCAGGTAATAAAAAAAATATTTCCAAAATAAAAAATGCATACTGTCCAATAATTATGGAGAGAGTGAGAGGTCATGATACATACAGGGGAAAAGTCAACAAATCAGTATTTTGTGTATCCTCCCTAAGAATGCAAAATATAAGCAATTCCTATTGGTGCTGTGGTAAATTCTTTTAAGCTTCTTGCAGGTTTGGTGTAACTCTTCTTTTGACTTCTTTAGCTACTTTTTGTTTCTGTTACATGTTGAATTGATCCCACACAGATTGCTAATGATGGCGCTCTACCTAAAACTCGAATAGTTTCTATAGACATCTGCTCTAAATAGGTCTCAATCATGTTTGCAGAGTGTTTTGGGTCATTATTCAATCGTAATTTTTCCAATTATACAAAGATCGCCATTTCTTGTAAGACTTCTCATGTTGAAAGCTTCTCCAGTTTCTTCAAATTTCTTTGACGTTTTTTCTAGCCATATCGCAAGATATCAATTACATTTTGTACAACAAATTACATTCTTGATATATTTTATTATATTAATGTAAAATTGTATTTATTCTAATTTTATGCACTCACTGACCATTTTATTTGATACACCTCCACATTATTGGAAACAGCCCAACTGTACATCATGTAGCAGCAACTCAGTACATTTGGTATCAGTTTGGTATCAGAAAGTTGGTGCCAGATGGTGGTATCTGCATCTCAGAAACAGATGTCCTCCTGTGGTTTTCACACACTACAATCTCTCAAGTTTACAGAGAATGGTGAGATAAACAAAATACACCCACTAAGCATCAGTTCTATGGGTGAAAACACTGTGTTAATGAGAGCTAAGAGGAGAATGGCCAGATTTGTTCAAGCTGACGGAAAGGCTATACTCAAATAACCACAATTAACAACAGTGGGGTGCAGAAGGGCATCTCTGAACCCATGACACATCTAACCTTGAAGCGGATGAAGGAAAAGGGGTCTTACCCAATACTAGATAGGTGTAACTAATGAAGTAGCTGTATAACTTTGTTATACTAAAAAAGGTTTACAGTATAACTTTATGTAACAAGCCATTTCCATGTGACTTGCAATCTATAGGAACCATTGCTTTTCGTGAACGGGTGGTGTACCTGATAAACTGGCCACTGATTGTACATGTATCTCTGCTGATCGTATGTGTGTCCCTGCCTTTAGAGTATAAGTTCTCAGTGTTCCTGCCCTCTACCATTGCCTGCGCCAGCGTGGGTGCTGCCATTCGCAGACTGGACCTCCTGGATGGAGCTCTATCCAACGATTCACTCCTGCAGCTACTAGCCAACATCTTGGCCATTGATCTGGTGAGGCCAATAACATGCTGCTAGCTCTTTAGACCTTGGTCTTTTCCTCCTTAAATAAAAGGTCTGAGTTTTTGTTGTTTGTTTTGCTTGTTACAAAAAAACAATCTAGCTATTCACTCCACAAGGTGAAGAAAAAAAGCCTCCTTTATTCAACGAGGAAGCAAGCTGGGTTTGAAATAAATGGTGCAAGTGCCATTGTTTTCTCTGGGGATTTGTGAGGGGTTTGTTGTTTGAATCTTTACTGCTCTGTCCTCTAACAGGAGTCTCTCTGCTGCTGCTCTGACCTGTTGGAGGGTGTGTTGGAGCTCAGCCTACCCCCCTGCCACCAGGCACCAGGGGCTTATCGCTGTGTGACCCCCGGACCAGATGTCAGCTATACCCCCACTGACATCCAGGACGTACACCTTTCACCACAGCGCTAGAAATGACACCAAGCTGACAATTATTTTTAGTAGTCTCTCCTAACAGTGACAGGGCTGTAGTTATACTGTCATCCCCCAGGTGTCTCAACTACCCTTTAAAACTTTCAGTCACTCAACCAAAGAATGTATGAGAGAACAAGAAACATGTCTTATAAGCAATACCGTGTTCACACAAAATGAATTGTGGAGATCGTTTAGATTTTTTTTTCCATCTTGCACTGTCTTTTAGAGTTCTTAAGTGTTGCTAGGCTGTTGTTGCTAAAGATTTTTAAGGACGTTTTAAAACTTTGAGGTTACAGTCGCTCGCTTCAGCGGAAAAAAGTTACTCACTGCTTTCTTAAATGCAACAGGTGATGATCTTTTTAACTTAGACATGCTGTTTGTAATACTTTTAGAAGTATCGCTCTGAATTTCCATTTCACTGTTTGTTTTGTGAATATGAGTTACAATTAAAATGCTGCTTTTCATTGAGTGTAGTACCCCTTTTGACATATCCTGCTAACGAGGCAATCAGTACTGTCACGAGTGTTGCATACCTCTATGGTGAATAATGCCATGGATGATGGCTGGTTTCAGGTTTCTACCATAATCAGCCCACTAAATCAATAATAATTCCAGTTACCATAAGTGTCAGAAACAAGGTCAAATACAATCAAAGGAGGTATTCATATGGGTATAGTTTAATTTCAGGTTTTTTTAATGATTCACTGGGACAATTCAGGTCAATAGGACAGAGTACAACGTGATTAGATAATGCCTGGTATTTTAGCAAGCATGGATCATGTCCCACACAAAAAAGTAGTATTGCTTTCATCTGCATTATTCTTATCTGGTTAAGTCAACAAACCCTTATTGAAAATGCAACATTTGTTTATGTCCATTGAAGGCTGAACTGCAGAAAATCATGTCAGACCTTTTTCGCCATTCATGCATTATTGGAACCAACAATATTTGGTTCCAAAAATGTCTCATCTGTACCTTTCAACAGTCCCATAAATATTTTTTGCTCCTTGCAGACCATTGCTGTCTTTGCAATATGCAACCAAAACACCTTCAAGGAAATCCTACAGTAACAGATCATTTTATTTAGAGCTAATCACAATTACTTCAATTCATGTCAGGTGACAGCTCATAACATTTGTACTTGGCTTGACATGTGTTTGGTTAAGATTAGATTCAACTCGGAACAAAGTTGCAACCCCTATTATAAAGACTGCAACTGTGTTTTTTTTAATTATTTTTTTTAGAAATTATCAAATAATTTCCCCTTTAAATATAGCTTTTTTACAATATCTTACAAGTGAAAGACATCTGACATGATTTCGCTTGATTTCAGCTTTTGTATAAAGAAAAGCTTCATTTTCAATAAGGGTGTGTAGATTTTGAAATCCTGTGTAAGATGAAGGAAACCTGACTGATCCACATATTGATACACATGTCATTTATTTAATGAACAAAGTTATGCAACAATTTCCCTATGTTAAAAAAAAGGAATTGCCCCCTCCCCCACCAACTTGTTTAGTGGGGAAGTTATAGCCCATTCTTCTCATCAGAACAGTTTCTGCTATGATATTTGGGGGGGGGGGTTCACATCCATCTCAATTAAGTACATTATGTCTTAGATAATACAACCCATATTATTTAAAATGTCACTAAAGTTAGCTAGAACACACTTGGAAGTATGTTCTATGGACAGATGGTTTAAAATGGTAACTTTGTGATTGACATGGGTCCTTTTATGTCTGGTGAAAACCAAACACTGCATTTCACATTTCTTCCTTTGATTTCAACAAACAAGCATGATGGTGGTCGTGCAACATTATGAGGATGCTTTGCTTCCCCAAGCAGACTTCACAGAGTCAAACTGGGTTTTTTAAACCTTTTTTTTTACTTTGATAATTAAATAAATATCAACATTTGCTCCCACAGGTTCCTTTGATATGATATTAGGTTTTGGTTGAAGACCTGAAAACTGAAAATACCAGCGGCACATACTTTTTTCCATAGCACTAAATTGGTGCAAGAACAGAACATCAATGGCATCAAAAATATAGTTTAAACCATGTTTTGAGGCACTAAAATGTTGGTTTACATTTTCATAGATAATTAAAAACAATATTCGAGCAAAACATGCATATATTCTTAAGGGGGATATTTGAACAATGCTCATAAGGCTTTAAACTCAAATGTATATAATTTAGAAGTCCAAAAATTGTGATAGCAATTAAGGATTCTAGCTTTAAGAAAACCTGTATGAAAGTTGGTTCCTTAATAATAATAATAATAAATGCAAATCTTAGCAACTAAGTTTGAATATCTTGCATTTTAACCTCCTCATTGCTCTTAGATAGAACTATGTATACCTAAAAATAACCTAATAATATTTCCCTTTATCCCTATGATCTAAAACCAACCTAAAAAGTAATAAACAAATTCAAATAATACAATATAAACTTTATGTTGGAGCCCCTTGTGCCAATCACTGTGTGCAATTGGTTCATACTGCATTATTTGAATTTCAAATAACATTTCATATTATTATCTAATTTCAAGTCTGAGCAGCTCCTATACAGTTTTTAATGGCACAGTTTTAGGATATTTAATAAATTACATCAGTCCTGATTGTTATAATGAAATTCCCTAAGCGGCACATAAATTCACAAATCCCAGTCTTTGGCCACCTGATGTTATCCTGCTCTTACTGGGAAACCAAAACACACCTTTACAACCTGTCATAAGTTAATCTGCTAAGAAAATATTTCCCAAGTACTGTGTCAGTCTGGGCTAGTTCTTCAGATCATAGGGGAAGTTACACATGAACTAGTTACCACACATGGACAAGGACTCCTGAAATACTGCTGCAAAACAGAACATCACCGGCCAAAAGACTGACGTACTTCTATAACATTTACAGTAAACTCCCTTTCTTATTTGAAATGCAGTGAGTGTATGTAGGCTGAATAGAAAGCAGGTTGTACAAGTTCTTGGTATTGTGCCTCAGTGCGTAATGGATGTCATTCAAGTCCTTATTATCATCGTTTGTTATTGTGAGTCATCTCTCCAGTTTCTCCAGTTGTAAATATATTCCAGTTATAAAAATCGAAACTTAAGTCAGTAGTAAAGCTTGCAGCTCTGCAGGCTCAGATTAATCTATTTCATTAACATGGTGAACAGAAAATAAGGTGCTCAACATGTTCACATTTTCACTTTGGTATTGAGGTTTCAATTCCCTTAAGCCCGGAACAAGTATGCCCCTCCCAAAGCCAAATGGGTCCAGTGTCACAATTATCAGCAACCTCCTGAGTGTTTGAAATACACATTTCAACATTTTTGAAAAACACCATGTACCAGCTAGTGTTTTACTGACCAATCATTTAGTGGTCAACAAAAATATTTTCTTGGAACAGCCAAGCAATCCATGGTAAATAAAATAAACTTTTAAATATCTCATACTTAAAGATCACAAATTGAAAATTATTATTTTGAAATATTTGACTTCTAACATTTGAGCCAAGGAAACTTGTCCCTTTGCTTGACTCGTGTTTTGGTCAAACTCCTATAAGTACTGGAACAAAACAGTGTCATGTCATGAGTGCTACCATTTTGGTTATACAGTGACTGTCAGCCAAGTTAAACAACTGCCTCAGTCTCTCTCTCTCTGTCCTTTGAGAGTGCATGATTTATTACACGGTCCTTGGGTAAATTCTAGTCCTCAGCTGGTTGCAGCTCCTCCAATCACTATGGCATCCTTATAGGTTTCTGTCACATTATCAAAATCTGTAATGGAGAAAGTGCTGTCTGTCACCTCAGACTGGTAAAATGCCATGTCCCAGGGTCCTTTGTGCCTCAACAGGCCCTGCCCAAGCCCCTCTTCTTGAATGTCCAGGAGGTTGTCAGCAGACACGCAGCCCCTCATGGTGCGCTGGGCTGGCCGCTCGCTGGGCGCTGCTGGCTGTGCGCGGTCAGGCAGATCCAGCTGGTCAAATGACTCTGAAGAGAGGATGCTGTCCTCACTGATTGCACCGTTGGGCCGTGCTCCGAGTCCCCCTCCTGGCAATGGGGCAGCCAACTGGTCCAGAGACCCAAATTCCTGCAGGCCACCTGTGGAGAACTTTCCGTGACGCTTCAGGATGCCCTTCCGGCGGGGCGGGGCTAATGCACAGTGCAGGGCCTGTGGCGTCTGGGCGGAGTCACTGCTGTCTGGAGAGGAGGAGTAATAGCCCGACTCTCGCGCTGCTGGTTTCTTCAGAATTCCCTTGCGGGGCAGCAATGCAACAGGGGGAGGCTGGGCCAGGGTGGACATGTCAGAGTCTCGTGTTGGTTCCTCTTTTCCTCGTCTTTTCAAAATTCCCTTAGAGGGCCGAGCAGTGGTCCCATCAAGCATGGTCTGGGTGATGTTGTTCTCCTTGCGTGACCGCCGTAGGGACCGCTGACGCACCACATCCCCAACACCGCCCCCGTGGGACCGTAGGAGGCAGCGTACTTTAGAGTTGTTCTCCAGTAAGGGCCGTGAGTTTCGACGCAGCCAACTGGCAATGCTGGCTAGGCCACCAGACTGCTGTGCGGACTGGCTTTTCTCATTTGGTTGTATCAATGCTGCATTCTCACTTTCAGCCAGTAGGGTTTTTTGATAACCCCAGTTAAGCCACCAGTGTCCAGCTATCTCCTCTATGGTAGCTCTACGCTCAGGATTAACCATTAGCATCCAGCGAATCAGCCCACAGGCATCTGGGAGAGAAAGGATGAACACACCAGTGTTTTAAAACTAAGATACAACTTTGCTGGGCTATAAAATATAGTTTTTAGCTCTGCAGGGCTAATCCATCGTTCCCTCACTGATTTCATTGTGCGGAACAGTTACTGACAACGACAAAATATGTTTCTTTGTTTAATAGGGCAGCAAGTGGCTAAGCAGTTAGAGCATTGGGAACGTACAGTACTTTAGAGACTGATGGGCCGAATCCCTGAGCTCTGAGGTGAAAAACCTGCTGCGCCCTTCAACAAGACCATCAAAACTAATTACTCCCTTAAGTCACTCGGACTAAAATTGAATATAATCGCTACATTTACTTTCAATATAGCATTAAACAGTCATCCATGTCATTACATTTTTAGGTGGGGTCCAACTGAGGGTTAACAAGTTGATAACCACCACCATCAACAACTAACCTGACGGTTTAGGTGGTTTCCTGTAGTTTCCGGTGCTAATTTGCTGGATCAGATTCTTGTGGTTGTGCCCATCGAAGGGCATGGCACCATGGACCAGGGTGTAGAGCAAAACGCCCAGAGACCAGGTGTCCACCTCGGGTCCTTTGTATGGCCGCCCATTAACAATCTCTGGAGAAGCATACAGAGGGCTGCCACAAAACGTCTGCAGGTACTCATCACCACGGTACAGATTGGACAGCCCAAAGTCAGCAATCTGGAACACAATTTAAATACAGTTTGGTCATTAGGTACCACCACCGAATACAATGAACAACAAAGTCAAAGTAGAGAGAACAGAATTGTTCGCTTGAGTTGATCATTTCCTACCAGTACATGAGAGATGTTAAGAGCAGTTTACATGAAAGCAACACTGGAGTGTTAACTGTGCAGGTGTGAAAGTGACCCACATGTGAAGGCCTCTAATCCACAAATGATAGATTTTGTAGACTGTTGAAGGGTACAAATCCGAATCATGCTAGTTTTCACGGCAGTCTAACTTCAGATATACTGCTCATTTGTGTACAAAACACTTGAGCTTAGCTGACATTAGAATATTCCTCTAGTGATGGGAAGTTCTTTTTCCAATGGCTTTTTATGGTCAATGCCGGAAAATGAATCACAATGGTGCAGGAGACGTGTCTACCTGATTTGTATACTTTTCTGCTCAAAACAACTGCAGATAATCAAAAAATCTACTATAGATGGCTTTGGGGCATTACATTGGACACTTCATTTTCATAGTTTGTGTTGATCTTTAAGCATTTGATCTTTTAACTATCTGTGGTTTTAGTTTAACTAAGCTACAAGAGCCAGCTCACCAAAAACACTTGGAATGCCCACCTCCAACTTCCTCAACTAATCATACTTCCCATTTCTTTGATTTCTTTCATGAATTCAGGCCTTGGTAACAAATTGGATATCATGCAAAAACACGGGGTAAATACCAAAGAAAAGTGTATCTACATATTAGGTTGTATTTAAATCCAAATGTCATCCTAACTGTTGTTATTGTGAATAGTCCCAAAGTTGTCATTTGTCCTTACCTTAATATTGCAGTTTTCATCTAGTAGAATGTTCTCCAGCTTTAAGTCCCGATGCACTATCCCATTCTGTGATGGAAGAAGATAAACTGTTAAAAGGTCTTCAAGTTTTTAAATCAGACTTGTCTTATAGTCACATTCTTTGTAGAATAAAATGTATTCCTTTCCAGAATTGTAAGAAAAAATATTTGAAATATGGCAACACTTTGTATATATGGAATAATTGGTGTTCCACATTCATTCTTGTTTTGTTACTGTCAAACGGAGAGCTTCTTTTGTAATGTCCTAATTATTATAACAAATGTCCAATGCTCATCTACCTGCTTGTCTATCCTTTGTGTATAATGAAATATTAAATTATTGAAATTTTATGCTCTTCGTTTAAGCGGTTCTTATTACTAAATTATACATTCAAAAAATGACCGGAGCTATATAACAAGGCTGCAACTTATTTACTGAGGTGTTTGTTGAGTTATCAGCAAGTTTTATCAACATTAACAAGAATTTGATTAAGATCTGCATTGAGAATGTTTTCATACTTACAATAAAAAAAAAGAATTGTTTCACACTACTTTCAGTTACCTCCCCATCAATCAGTGCAGCGTCAAAACACTGCATTACCAAATGTGTAAAGAAGTCCGGAAAGCAGAGACTTTTCAGATGTCAAATGGCGATTCCAGCTCCATGTATACACAGGCGCCATCACACTTTTAAAGAAGCTAACAAAAACTAATGTCTACATATTATTTAAAATGGAAAAACATGAATATGTATCTTAATATTTACTTTAATATGCACCTAAGCAAATTAAAAGCTTTTAAATTATACACACATTTTAAATGTTTTAGTGGTTGCACCACATGACATTGAAAATGATCCACGGTCATGATCCACGGTCATGACAGACCGGGAGAGGTAATCATTTTTCTGATTAATTGGAAGCTTCAGTACAATGCAGGTTTTGATGTCATAAAGAAATTTGGTTCTGTACTCAAAAATAGTATTTTAAATTTTGGTTGCACCATGAGACAGACTGTTTTATTTATTTATTTTTTTTAATCGGCAGACTCCTTCAGAGATCTTTTTTCATACTTCCATAACATAAATGATTAATAAATGATTCTTAGACATTAACTTCAGGACACACGTGACTTGAAAGACGCAATTCATAGTCTACTTCTAATTAATAAAACAAGCATGAAATCCAAATGTACAAATCCCTCCTATTGTTAAAGTAAAAAACAAACAATTTAACTGTATTATGTGACGATTCTTTGCCATTTTCCCACTATTACCCACAATGTTTTTTTTTGTGAAGCCTTCTGAGCATTTGGGTCAGAACACTTTGTTCCAATAGAAAATTGTTCTGGAATGTCAGCTATGTTTCATTGTCCTCCACTCTACAAGGGGGCATGCCTCTGACAGAATTTCGTTTAGTTCAATTATTAAAAAAAAAAAAAAAAAAAAAAGTCGGTTAAACTACTTAGTTTTGCAAGTCCTGTTAGGAGTCCATTACATTTTACATTACATTCTATGCTGAAATTAATGTTTCAATGTGGTAAAGAAAATGTACAGTGAACACTGAATAACACGTGTTTAGACAGTGCTAAATCAAACAATTTTCTTAATAATTTTCTCTAAATATATTGGTATACTACTAACATACTTGTATAAACTAATATACACTTTATTTAATGATGGTCCAAATTTCATTGCTGCAACAATACTCTAACAGACAACCAGCACAAGAGTAATTTACAATAACAATAAAGTAAGGCAAACAAGATAGTGGTGTAACAGATGGCAAGCCTTTTACTGAACAATTTCCATTACTTAGCTAACCCTATTTGGTTTTATATGGTACTAATCTCTTACTTTATCGAACAGAGAACATGTGGACCTAACAGTAATGTACAGCAAAACATTGAACTATTACATTTTCTAGTTCCGTTTAGCTGACAGCCTTGTACAAAGTGACTTACAGGTGCAATTACTGTTACGTGCCAAGCATTCTAACCATCATCTTCTGCCCTACAATACACCATATACTTGACGCAGGGAATTGTAACACCACTTTGGGGCCTAGGGAAGGACCAACTGGAAATGTGTGCATGTGTTCACCGAGCATGTCTGTTCCCTCACATCCTCATTAGAGGCTGAGAGCAGGTCGGCTAATCCCAGTTCAGCCCTTGTAAATGATTAAGAGGCACATACACATCAACTTCAGGACACATTTGTGACTTGAATGACATTATCTACTTTTAATTAATAAAACAAGCTTGAAATTCATGTACAAATTCCTCCTGTGTTTTTGTGTTTTGAAATCAAATGTACACATATCCACATTTTATATCATTAGGCAAACCTATCCATTCTTCTGTATGAAACTGCGCACCATCAAAAATAACATGGTGCATTACAGGATTTCACTTCGCTTGTGAAGGCTGCATCGTTGCACACTTGCTTGAAGGGGCCACTGAATTATCCCCTACACCCTTAAAAATGTTCACTTCCTCAGCTTTGGGACACCTGCGCAAATGGCAGAGATGCTTGTGAATGCGCAAACGGGGGACTGAGGGTGGAGTGGAGGATCGAGGGGTTAATTTGGGATTTACCAGGTGTCTATCTGTGCCTCGTGAATAATGCCCATTATTTAACTTCCAGAGCAGCCAGCACTCGAGGGAGGATGCTAATAAACAGACAGGCTAAGGGACTTCCCTGCCTACTGTACTGTGCATGTGACATCAGAGTCACAATATAGACTCCACCGAGGTCTTTCTTTGTTTTTTATGATAGGAAGACAAGATGACTAATTATATGAGACAAGTACTTGTAAATACTAAGCAAAGCTTCAGAGAGGTCAGCTAATTTCCACAAAACCAAATGTTATTCTTGTGAGAGACTAACAGAGATGCCTTACCGCGTGGCAGTAATGTACAGCGGACACAATTTGTCTGAAGAAGTGTCTCGCCTCACGTTCCGAGATCCTCTGCTTTTCACAGAGGTAGTCGTAAAGGTCACCTTGGCTAGCATACTCCATCACAATCACAATCTTGTCCTTATTCTCGAACACTGTGAGGAAAAACACACAGGGGTAAAACAAGTCAACACAAAGGCACATGGCAGCGTGCGCATGATGGGAGTTACACGAGGGCAACAGGAGGCCCTCCACATTCTGTGTCAGTGAGAATGGCGAACAGGGGAGGGCAATGCAGCGGGTTATGTAACCAAGAATGGGTCACTGTCAAACAAAGCCTTGCATGACCAGACTGGTGTATAAAACGTGCCCCACCAAGTCCAGTGTTTAAACATCTTATTCTGATGTTCTCATTGCACATTCAGTATTATCACTGCACTGACAGTCTTGTTTCATCACTGAGGTTTTCCAATCTGTGCATGACTGTTTGTACAAACAAAAAGGGCTGATGGAAACTGGGGTCTGTCTCGTCCTGGTCTACATAAACCAGTCAAGTTTTTAAAGCGAGGCATTAAGAGAGATGTGTTTACCTTCATATATGGTGATGATGTACGGATGATTGAGTGAGGACATGATCTCAATCTCTCTGCGAATATGCACCAGGTCCTGATCATCTTTTATCTTCTCTTTTCTGATGGACTTAATAGCGACCTAGTTAAAAAGGAGAATGCATTAGGACAAACTATTGTTTCCGTTCAAATGCATGCCATTTCAATGTCATGTGATCATAATACACCCACGTTAACCCTGACACACTGATTTGGCTTATTCACACAACAGTTTCAATGATATTAACCAGACCTGTTGTAAGATTTGCGGCAGCTACACATTTTAAAATTTAAAATGGTGACATTCTAATGGGAAACACTCACTATAGATACCCCTGATGGCTCACTGTAATGTTAATATATTGTGTAGCCTGTATGTATTGTAGTCAAAGGACTCTTCCAAAATACTTACCATAGTTAGCTAGCAAAATATCTATGAAACAAACTAAGCAAGCAGTTTGATACTTAAGTCACGTGTTGTTGTATTGAAATCAGATTTCAGTTCATAAAAATAACTATGTAGACATGAAACAAACAAGCTAGCTAAGTACCTTGCCCTGTTGCTTAAAGCAACAGATAATATTTTGGAAGACAATACACTGCCCACACATGGGTTTGGGCTGTCGCTGAGATTTGACGGTGTGTTACAGTCCCATTGAAAATAGGAATATGTATTTGCATTTCAGTCATTTAGTAGGCACGGTAAGACTCTCTGGATAAATGTAAGTGCACACATTTTAAGAGAGCTAGGTGAAAGAACCACACAGCTTAGTAGTAAATGCATTCTAATCAATAATATGGTTATGGAACATATGGAATATGTAGAGAGAGACAGAAGACACCCTTCTTACTTTTATCAACACTATCCAAAGATTCCTTAATCTGGACACAGAATCTTGTGATTAAAGTTACTTGATTGGTCTGACAATTCAGTTTGTATTCAAACCTTTCCCAGACAGTTATAAAAGGGGTTGAGGGTCACTGTTCATTCTCTTTGTTCTGTGCCTGGAAGTGGTGAGAATACCCGCTCTCTCTCTCTCTCCACCTCCCTCTTCCCATCTCAGATTAGGGAACATGGGCATTCGGCCATGCTTATTTTCTTTGTCTACCTCTGTGCTTATGATTTGTTGCTTTGTTAATTTTAAGTACTATCATGTAATGTAAGCAGTATTGCCTTTTTTAATGTGATCTCTAACAATGCAAAGTAAACCAAAGGAAGATTTATCGAAAGTGTGTCATTGTTAGCACCAAGTGTTAGGTAACATGTAGGGGTACTTCGATTTGTAACAGAATGTATCTAAATGAAAGAAGCAATCAAATTTGGGCTATTTCACATATACTACAGATAATCAGGCCAAACTAGCTGTAATAGACCAATGACTGTCGGATTATGGGGATGGGCTTTAGAATCTAAACCTTCTCTAGGGTCTAGTCCAGGGGTATTCAACTCTTACCCTACGAGGTCCGGAGCTTGCTGGTTCTGTTCTACCTCATCATTAGTTGCACCAACCTAAAGTCCAGAGTTTAGTTCAAGGGGTCTAGTCCATGATATTAGACAATCAAGGCCGTGTATGAAAACATTCAGACTAAGCATTTCAAAAGCCATAAATTGTAAATCATTTTTTTAAACAAATGTATTAACAATAAGCACACTGTGCTAGACAGTGGAAATGTTAATTACTGCAAGACATGAATAAATCAGGAACCCAAGAAAGCAACTACTCCCACCAGCCTTGACCATCTAAACCCATCAGGCAGCAGTACAAGCGGAGGATTCCCATACCCTCCCCGTTTCCCCAAAACACAGCAGTGCTCTAGCTGCTCCAAGTCCCTCTGGTTGACGAGGGAGGCTGAAGATGCAGAGCATTGAACGATGCAAGACCAGAACCCGGAAGTAGCAATACCGCCAGTGGAGACTCTCAGTGGGCTAGCATGTGGCATGCCCCCCAGTAAGCAGAAACAGTACAATAGAGTTGAGCCATGAGAGCACTACCTATTTCACTTCCAGCTAGTGACCTGGCACAATGGATGGCAGTGTACAAATAGCCCTGGTGCTGGAAAGAAAGGCCTGTCGAGCCCTTATTGACCTCAGTCCTGGCCAGAACAGAGACTTTGAATCCCTAAAACCATTCTCCACAAGCAGCTGACATCATGTGAAACAGTAAGTACACCCCCTGGTTTGTCTTTTTATTTTTAATTTATTTTACATATTTGGACACATACATGAACAAAACATGTAACCTGTGTCCAAATAAAACCTATACAACCCAGCGGTGAAGACAAAACACATTCAAGTTCCAGGGGACATTTGATGCCATGCTTTGTGGGAGGCTAGCTAACAGATGAAGCTCTTACTCAGTTTAGAGGTTAACCCAGTCACTCATTAATGATGCGCAATAATACAGCTACAACCTGCCTAGTCAGGTAGGCAGACACACATGACAGAACAGGCCCAAACTCTTGTTTACATGTTTTGGAGGGGGGAGAGTCGAATCCTGACTTTTCTCAGTATCCTGATAATTAGTAGTCCAGCATACTTTCCTTGAATAGGGTAAAACCCCAGACAATCTTGACTGAACAGTCCTATTTTTAGACACACCTCTGTGAGAATGTTTCGTCAGTCACAACAGATTGCCGATCAGTCACGGTATCCCCCCTACCTCCGATGTGGATTTCCACGCAAAAATAGCTCAGTAGAAATCAATCCATTTCCTTATGGAACAATCAAGTCCTTATTGAGTCAACAGATCAAGGAAACACTTGAAACCCTGTCTGTTGGGTTATTTCCAAGAGACTGTGGTTCCTGGTTCCCCAACAGTAAATGATTAATAGAGTTATGAAATGTAAATGCTGTTTGACCTCATTACTGTTACATTTTAGGATGCAGGTTTTTATCCCTCAGTGACAGAGTACTTTCTTGTGATAACTCCTAAAATAACACTGCCCTCATCTACCATGCTTTCTAAACTCCCCTTTGGATCAGGGGAGGTAGAAGTCCAAGGTTATACAATGTAGGCATCGCATTATGACACAATGTTGCCTTGTTTCGGTTGCAAAACTGCTGCGACTGTACACTGACATTAGTTAACTGATTCTGAAAAATCTGTATATTTTACAATGATTAAATGCAACATTTGTCAGCAAACACAAATTGTGAATAACTAATGCAGCATTTTCAAAACTAAAAATAGTCTGATCGCTGCTAAGTGCAGTTGTAATAAACAGAAAGGGTTTGGTTGTAATAAAGAGAGGTTTCAGTTCTTCTTACAAGCGTGGCTATAAATAATATGACCGCATTTCAAAAAGGTAAGACTCTATGAAAATTGGTTGGTTTCCCTCAGAACCTCTTAGAACAGAGTGGACAAGACTAGGCAGTAAATCAAACTGGGGAAGAAAGAACTGATAATGCATGGATAATGTTTTCTACATGGAAGATCATACACAATTACGGTTTGATGATTTTCCTTGATGTTTTCTTTTTCCAAAGCTAACTAATGCATTATCAAAACTGTCCGTCTTTCAGATATAAATACACACATTGATCAGTTCAAAACTATGTTTGACAGACTGTCTTGATAAAGGTTGCTTGAATAAAAAAGTAAAATAAGTAGTTGTGTTCAAGATTTATCAGGTCAGGCAATTTTACTACATTTTCTCTCACTCTCTCTTTTCGCCCTTAGGCTACAGGACAAAAATGCTCTTCAGCTTCTGGGAATTTACCCAGCTGTCCTCCGCTACTGTACCTTTGAATTTCCCAGTCTCCCATCTCAGGATTTGCCTTTGAAAAAAAAGTAGCTCAAATTCCTGTTTTGTGTTTGATTAGAATTACACAAACTAAATCAAACAAATCAATGCTTTGGACATTTCCATGTAAAAGGCTGATATGCATTGAAATGTAAAGTTTATTACAGCACATTAAATTTGTTTTGAAATAAAAGCTATGAGTCTTGAGTCTATTTGAGAAGGTAAGAAATGATGAAATTTTTTCAAGGAAAAAGCAAAGGTTTTGATTACTGGTCACACAGATGCAAACAATGCCTTAGGAAAACTTCTAACAGACAAATCTTCCCATTTTTATCCATATCCCAAGTAGTGGTCTGCACACAAAGTACACAACAGGTGAATTAATACAATAGGTTTAAACTGTTTAGAGATGTCATGTTTTAAAGGACAGATAAGGCGTACACATGCTTTTTTATGGTCTGGAAATAAATGAGGTTGATTGGTCTCAACTATCGGAGAGCATGTTATGTTGTCTTTTCTGTTGAACTCTTACTCAACAAATTTAAAATCTGAGGGTAAATAGAAAGTGGAGTGCTTTCCCAGAAACCTCCTCAATACCACAGTATTAAGTTACCAACTGTCTCTACCTACTGCCAGACTGGCATTGCAAAATATACTACAGGACAATTTGGTGACTCAACAACTGAGTAATTAAAAAAAACACATTGCATTGTAATGTAAAAATATATGTATGCATTGAAAATATGAGTTATCATACAATATTATGACTGTCTTGTGGCAGAACACCTCTGGTCTTGAATGGCCATAATCCATCCATTTATAATCTTTAACTACCATGAACAAACAAAACAAACATGTTCAACTTTCTAGGACCGAAGTTGCCTACACCAGCTCTATGAGTTTCAGAGCATGCTGGTTCTCACTTCATTCTTAAATGCACACAAGTTTCCCAGGTCTAAATAGGTCCCTGATTAGAGAGGAATTATGAGAAAATAAAAGCAGTGAAACTGGCTACATGGTACAGAGCTGCGTTGAAGGAATATGGCCAAATATAGATTAGTTTAACATTATACCGCCAACCAACAACCACTGGAAAACCAGGGCCTCATGTAAACATTTGCAAAATGTTCTGAAAGTTTTAGATAGAAGAGAGACAACATGAATTCTTATTGTACGGGTTGGCAAGGCAGGTTTGCCAAATAAAACATTAGAGTTACATAATATTTAATCAAACAGAGTTTCTTTTGGAGAAAAATGCTGGTTGTTCCCGTCTAGTTTTGTTCTCCCTTGTGAAGTTACACCTTTTACCATTTCTATTGGTCACCAAAGTATCAACTGCTACTGTAACCTAACTTTTGGTATAGACTCCCACCCGCAACATACTACTATAGTAATCAAAGGGATTGATCACATCATTTTCACAGGTTTCTTTTTTGGAAAGAAGTTGCAGAGCTCAGAAAGATACATGTGGTGTAAAGTTGCATTGATCACATACAGTATAAAAGCCATTCTCTTTGTGTTACTATCAAACGTCTGCCTTTGATCAGTAGATATTTTTTAAGGCATGGGAATTGTTTGCGAAGCCAAGCTGCAAGCAATTACTACATAAACGTCATTGACAGAAGGTCAATGACGTTTATGTAGTACCCGTTTGTTTTGTATTCTTGGTGGTTTGTTGAGCTAGTATTGTACACAGAGAGGGAGACAATGTTTCTGAGTGGCACATTATATGTAATTTAAGTGTTAACAACACCTCTCCAATTGGAGGAGTTAAGCTAAAAGCGGAACACACTTTTCTGGTGGGCATTGTATTTCAGGACTACAAATATTTAAACACTTTTCATATTTAAACTGACTAAATATAGTCAGTCTTCAATATCCCTTTGCCATTTATGAATCATACACTGACTTCTACTGGTATCCAGTAAGGACAAGTTACGCAAAGATTTCATTTGTATTTTAGTAGTATATGAAACCCATGTCTGGACCGCCACAGAGTGCGACATTATAGTGACTCATCATTGTAGCCTCCTTCAACATATCAGTGACGTTCATTGGACTCCTTAACTTACATAGGCCAACTGGTTAAAGATAACCCTCTTGGCAAAAATCTGCCAATGAAGTATAAAACCTTTAATATAGACAGCAAATTCTCACTGCCTGAACAATAGAGCTACAAACGTTTTTCCCCAGCTTTTGTTATTCACTATTTTTGCATTTCTCATTGAATGTTATCAGATCTTCAATCAAAATGTAATACTGAGGACACCTGACTGAACATAAGTTATGACACACCCAATTAAAAGCGTGATTTCCTCTTTAAATCTGGTTGTGCACAACGACTGCAACCCAACGTTTCCTCTAGTTATTGATCAGTTTCTCACGTCTTTAAATGGTTAGCTAGCGAAAATTAGATTAGATTCAACTTCATTGTCATTGAACAGTACAACGAAATGCAGTTTGAGTCTAACCAGAAATAGAAATAATAAACAGAAATAAAACAATTGAAAATGCAATGGCAGTTGAAAAAGTACAATGGCAGTTCTAAATGTGCAATGTGCATTGAGGGCAGGGTTAAGGTGCAAGTTTAAGGTGCAAGTCGGCATGTGCAAATTAAATAAAATGCTATAACTCAATATTTGTAGGCGTTTAAGCATGAACTGCTTTTTGCAGGTCCTACGTCAACATCTCATAGGTGACAAATAATTTTCGAATTCTCTAATACACAGCAAAATTGACGGTTACTTCAATTATTACATCTATCCAGGTTCTGAAGCACCAAAGCATCGCAGCAACATGCCACCACAACCACGCTTGACCTTTGATATCATATGGGGTCAGTGAAACTAAGTGTAGAAGGTAGACTTCAAATTCAAACTTTATTTTTCAACATTTGCCATTTGAATTTACACAGTGGACTTCTTTATGGATTGTTGTCCATCCAACGTAGATTTGGAATTTACCATATTCATTGTAATCGGGGACACGGCTTAGTAGCCCACTGACGAGAAAATCAGCCAACGTAAAACAACTACCTATCCTTTCAACAGGTGTTCGTGGCTCTTCGGTAAACAAGCGCTACAACCTGGATATATAGTCGTGTGAATACACGAATGTTCATCTTATAAATGTGTAGGAATTTAACCTTTCGTTTTGGCCAAAGTTCAAAACCGATCCCCACCCCAAAAAGACTACAGCTACATATATTTGACATTGAAGTCATTCATCAGACGACCCAGAGCGACTTACTATCGTGAATAGACGCGCTATAGATAAAGTTGTTCTCGTCTATGAAAGGAAGTCTGGCCCCAGATCCAATTGGAAAACATTTCAAAATAATAAACACAACAGTCTGCATGACTTTACCTCCAAACTAACCTTAAAGAATACATTGCATAATTACAAAGCATCGTTAATAATAGGCTACTTACAATAAAAAAAGAAAATGGGGGTCATGAAAAAACTTACCATCCTACCGGATCTCTCGATTGCTTTCTTCACTTTTCCATACGTCCCCTTTCCAAGAGTTTCAAGAAACGTATACCTATGCTTAAGATTGTGTTTATGATGATGTCTTTTTACCGCTTGCATTTTTAAGGGAGCCTCGGAGACCGCTCTTCCAACAACCGAACAATGTTTTCCGAAGTCGGATAAAGTTTGTGTTCGCCCGGCGCTGTTTAACTCGCTGGAATCCATAGTAGATGTAGATTTGTTTATTTTTCCTAAACAAATAGGTTGTACAATCAAAAACATTTAACATGTATTTTGCAGTATAACGTGCTGTTCAGGTGACCAGGCCTGGTTTTCGGTTGGTGTCAAGTCCTTTAAGGTAAACAGTCCTAAGATTTGCATATGCATCGTTGCCTATTTGGGGGTTGTCTTACCAAGGGGCGTGTTTACAAGTTAAAAAGGTGTGAGCTTCAACCCCGGTAATTTCTCAAGTCGTGAACATTTCCTCCTACATCCTTCTGAAAACGATAGTCAAAGGAATGACCTGCGGCTTTTCCATTCTCACCAAATTGGCAGTGGCCTGCATCAAAGTGAATAGAGGCGAAACAGTAAAGATCCTCCATATACATTTTTCACAAGTCATCTCATCTGCGAATGGAAATCCCAAATAATGAGTGAAGAACTCACATGCTACAGTGGGGGAACCCAAGATCAGCACCTTTGTTTTCTCTTTCATCCCAGGGCACAGATAGCAGATAGTGTTGTTTTGTTGGAACAACATCAAATTGTTTTCTATTCTTATTAATGTCACATTAACGGTGAGGGAATCTGAAGTTATCAATATTACATTGGCATTTTAGTCACTAAGCACATTCAGAGCGACTTAGTAGTTCAGTTCAGGCCAGGCCTGCTTGTAAATTCTACAAAAAGGACAGCCACCATCAGAGGCGTCGCTAGGATCACAATACATTCGGGGCTTAGCCCCCCCCCCCACCCCCCCGCGACCGAAAGTACAGGGTTTTGAATGTACATGAGGAAAATTTCAATGTATACGCTAGCGACGTCTACATTGTCATAATGCGCGATCGGAATTACAGATAAATAGATCAGGGGCTACTTTTTTTTGGTCCGTATGAGATCCGAGGCTATAGCCTCGGACGCCCAGGGCTAACGACGCCACTGGCCACCATCAAGTCGTGCATTTTAATGATGAGGCCAAGGCATATTACATTTGCCACTAGAGGGAGCCCTTTAAATATACTTCTGTTGTATAATGGGGCCTAGGGCGGTCTAGCCAAGTAACCCTTGACTGCAGTGTGCAGTTCGGGGGCGGGCTCAATGTGGACTGAGTCAAATGCGTTTAACTTGGATACATAACAGGTCGGTGGTTCACTGCAACAATATCAGTAGCTTGTCTTAAATATAGCATGAATCAAAACGTGGTGCAGCAGGTGCTGGTACTCCTTTATATAGTATTGCTTAAGATATTAAAAAATGAAATACGTTTGTATTCAACAGGGTCTCTCACAAACGAAACGTGTGTGTTTATATTCAGTGTGTGACTTCCAAACCTCAGATGGACAAAAAAAACGGTGGGCGGGGTCAAACGTGGGCTTAGTCAAACATTGATCCCTGCCACGAACTGCACGCTGCAAAAAAATATGGTATGCATGGTCAAACGTTTGATTCCATCCACCTTGAGCCCCTCCTCAAACTGCACACAGGGGCATCAGTAGAGGCCAAAGCCTCTGGTGCACATATGCTGCGGCTTCATTTATTTTGAAATATTTTTATCACTGACGAAGTTGTGCAACACCCAATGCCCTGCTGTGAAAGTATGATTGCCCCCTTACTCTCAATAACAGTTCTCTTAATGCAGTGATCTACTACGTTTCTTTTTTCTTATTTGCCCTGAACTCAATTTCTACTGGCCCGGACACTGTCGTGTTTAAATATATTGGGGTCATTCAGTTCGTATATACTGTAGGGTTGGTATCTTATTATGATTGCTAAAAAGCTTTTAACCAATATAGTAATCCAGAAGTGAGAAAACCCTAGGTAGGGATGTAGGGTTTGAGGATTGCCTGAGGGAAGGGAGGGGAATCTCCTTTTGTTGCTTTGTAGCTAAGAACCATGGCCTTCTAGTAAATGTGAGTTTCAACTGGAAGCTAGTAGAGTGAGTGGAGGAACGGGGTGACATGGGAGATCTGGAGGGTTTTTGTGGCCAACAGTGAGGTGCAGTAATCAAGAAGTGAAAGTGCCTCTTCCTGTGTGAGGTAAGGTCATCATCTACGAGTATTGTACAGAATGAACCTGCAGAAGTGTGTCACCGCCTTGATGTTTGGAGAGAATGTTTGTTGACTAGGGTCATGCCAATGTTCTTTGCGCTCTGAGAGAGGGACACTAAGGAGTTGTCAACCGTGATGCACATGTCTTGGAGCGGGCCGGCCTTCCTACAAAAGAAAGGCAGCTCCATCTTGTTAAGGTTGATCTTGAGGTGGTGGGCTGTTATGCAAGCTGAGATATCTTCCAGGCATGCAGAAATCCATGTTGCCACTTGGGTGCCAGTAGAAGAAAAGTTGAGTGTCATCCACATAGCAATGATAGTAGAGGTCATGTGAGGATATGACAGAGCCAAGTGACTTTGTGTATAGAGAGAGGAGGAGAGGACCTAGAACCAAACCTTGGGGGACAACAGTAGTAAGAGGCTGTGTGGCAGACCCCGATCCTCTCCACATCACCTGGTTGGAACAGCCTGCCAGGTAGGATGCAATCCCATAGTGAGAGGAGCCCGAGATGCCCATATCCGAGTGGATGGAGAATAGGATCTGATGGTTCACAGTGTCAAAGTCAGCAGACAGTTCTAGGAGAATAAAAACAGAGGAGCAAGAGATAGCTTTTGAATTACGAAGATCTTCTGTTACCTAAAGGAGTGCAGTGTCAGTCAGAGTGGCTGGTCTTGAAGCCTGACTGTTTAGGGAGATAACAGGCAAGTTAGTCAGAAACAGTATGCTCAAGTGTCTTGGAAAGGAAAGACAGGAGGGATAACGTAACGTCTGTAGTTTTTGACGCCAGAGGGGTCAAGTGTTGTTTTTTTAGGAGGGGAGCAACTATGGCCATCTTGAAGTCAGTAGGGACACAGCCAGTGGTCAGGAATAAATTGGTCAGGGAGCTAAAGAATGGGAGGAGGAGAGCGAAAAACAGAGAATTAGATAAAGTAGTGATCTGAGACCTGGACGGGGGTAGCAGTGAGGTTAATTTATCTTTACTAGATAGACAGCATCTAGTAAAGATAAGATTAAGCACAGTGCCTGCTTTGTGACTAAGGAGTTGTTTGGTAAATGGTGAGGGCAAAAGAGGACAGGAGTGAAAATAAAGAGGTGAAAAGAAAAGAAACGAGTCCAAGGCAAATGTGGAATGGCACCCAATAAAATGAGTCAAAGGCAGACGGAATGTTGAAGTCAATCAATGATATGAGTGGTGAGCCGTCGTCTAAGAAAATGATGAAAACGCTAATCAGCACGTCAAGCTCATTGAGGAAGTCTCCAAGAGCAGCTAGTTGATGACTGATGACAGTGATGTTAAATTTAAATGGACAGGTCACATTGACTGCATGGAATTCTAAAGAGGAGATGGATGAGGGAAGAGAGATGATCTTGATTATGAAGAAATTATTAGCCCTGTGCCATCACTACGATGACCAGATACTCTTGGACTATGGGAGAACAGATAATCAGATGAAGAGAGAGTAGCTAGAGTAGCAATATTTTCTTGGTTAATCCGAGTCTCTAACAGGGCCAGGAAGTCAAGAGCCTTGAGAGCAACTTAGGCTGAGATGAACTGTTGACAGCAGATCGGCAGTTCCAAATGCTGCCAGGAAGCATGCATTTCACATGTTTTGTGCAGGCTGGGAACATGAGATTAGCAGAGTTGTTTTGGGATTATAGGGGGGATTAACACACTGGTTACTGTATAATAGTTATGAGTAAAGACTTCACAGGCATTCATCTCTAACCTTCCTCAACTAACTCCCCAGAACAACAAGGCAGAATTGTCTTTGTTTCAGTTACAGTCTTCATTTGGGAAAACACTGTCACTTGGAAAGATGCTGCTGGAAGTAGCCTAGAATAAATCTCTGACAAGATAGAAAAATCTGTTCTGTTAATTCTAATTTACTAACTAAATAGCTCAGTGATCTGAATAAATAGTTCAATAACATTTAATGACAAGTCCTTGACTATTTGAAAACAGAAACATTTTAAATTGCTGACTCTCTCTACTTTTAGTTTTGGTGCCCGGAGAGGACCATGTTTACAGCCCTATTGAAGTGCCTCACCCCCACAACCCCCATTCCCCCAGCACCTCACCCTCTACCTCTCTTCCTTCCTGGAAGCCCCCCCACACTCTCCCTTTCTCCCTGCCTGAGCTTTATCCCTTTCACCTAAGCCTTGTCGTCACAAAACAGGAAGCGAACAGATGTATTCAGTGTCACTATTGCACAGTTCCTGTTTGTTTCAAATCCTCAATAATTTGTCCGGTTCCCCAAAAAATGGAAAGTATCGTGCCAGAACAAATACAAACCTGAGACACACTCCTATGACATAATGAAAATGTCTGAGATATTAGTCCATCTCATAACTCATATTCAGTGACACCAACACAACACAATTCTGTAGTTTACACACATATTAGAGCCTCAACTGTTATTCTGGCCTTGGATTCTGTCAGTTGACCTCCCCTGTTAACCTATTGTGTGTATTGAACATTCATATTGGACTGTGCAGCCTTACCTACAAAGCAGAGGTGAGCAATCAAAGGTCCACTGGCCAGATCCAGCCCACAAGCCAGTTCAGTCAAGCTTGCGGTAGGTTTAAATATAAAACATAATTTGGGTGGGGGGGGGTTAAAAAAACAATCAAGGCCTGTCTTTAACGTTTAGAACCAGATCAGTGGTATGTAGAAATTATTATGGACCTATATATCCTTTAATAACTGTATTAAAGCTTATTTACATGTGGAAAAGTGATCTCATTTTGCAGGACAATGACATATGAATGTTTAATACTATAAGACTGACTGGTTGGCTAATGTGTCTCATTTCATAGTTTCAAAGTCCTTCACTAAGAGCAATTATGATGCAAGTACAGGTTGACTGGGTCTGTGAGTTCACCACAGTCGAAGTCATTCAATATGAGATACGGTTCTAATATCTGTGTAAACATTACAGAGTTGACTGAGATGTCCGGTGCACACTATAACTAAGGCTGTACAGTTTTTCTGCTGTAAAAAAGTGTTAATTTTATAAATTTATACTGCTCTCTGACTAGAGTCTTTTTATAGGATGCAACAACATTCCAACCTTAGACAACATTAAGTTTACAAAATGTTTTTTCTCTCCCTTAAAGTGTTCCTTTTCAAAGTTTGGAAGCACGAGAACCGGCAGTGTTCTGGTGCTTCCAATTTCTGGAAAAATATCTGGATAAATGCCCCTGGATGGTCCAGAGATTTACGTTGCTGCCTTTGGTACTGCTGCAGCGTGGGCTTGAATCTGGCACACTGCTCTTTCAAGAAAACTCTGTCTTGTCCTACTTCACTTTTCTGTCAAACAAAAATGAATTTTTAAAATGTCTATGGGATAAATATTCTATTTCCCAAACCAAAATCTTAGAAAGGAGATGGAGTGAGGCAAGTTGTTTGAACATGTATTTGCTGGAACTTACTTGCTATAGATGGTGCACCCTGGACATATAGTACAAATGTGGAGCATTGTGAAACAGACAAGAATAACTAAATAATTCCGGGTCACACATTTATGGAATGTTTCAAAATAACAGTCCTTTCATCTGTTCTTTTAAAATTAAAATTTAGCAAAAACATTATGGAAAATGTGCACTATTATTGATATATTATATATCAATTATCATACAAATTCATAATTTTAAGTATTTAAATGGGCAACATTGTTTGGAATTTGTGTACTCCTATAATGTATTGAACTATACACACTTCCCTGTACACAGTCTCAGGGGAGTACTTCTGCTTTCTAAATCCACCAAGAATATCCTTGGAGGATTGACACTGCTTCTTTAGCAGCCGTTGAAGTGTGGCCAATTAACTTAAACACAGTGAGTTTTCATATTGGACAGCATACAATTCCATGTACATTGCATCTCAGTAAATGGCGGGGGGGGGGTCTGTTAAAATCAAGCAATTCTGCTCTACAAATCCAAGTAAATTCCAGTCCAATGTGTGTTTTGTGCCTATTTCGTGCCTTCTTGTTGAGTGCATTGTTGTTGTCCTACCGTCTAAGATTACGGGAGATCATGAACCTTAGATTGGGCCTATTGTAATGATTTAGCTGAACTGCTGAGTTGAGCCCTCAATCTTAAGGGGTAGATGTAGAGGTGTTAGAAGCTTTTCATGGTAAATGCAGGCCCGAGCCCCTGCACTTTTCCCCTCAGACTAAAGTGCCCTTTTTGCTGGTTGGTTATCAGTGCCCGCATTTTATTTGAGTTACACGCGTCATTGTCCATCTATACAACCCGCGTCCGTCTGTACGATGCGTATCACGGAAGCTGACAGTCATGAGAAAGCCGACGGGCATATGGTGCCAAAATATCTGTTCCGCTGCCTGCATATACCCAAGGAGACCTTTTTTTGTCATTTTGGCCCATGCCCCTCAAAAGGTCTGTGCACAGCCATGGGTAAATGGAGTTGTCGCTGTCATTGATGAGCCTGCCAGAGTGATGTGATGAGACCGTAGGCTGACTGGTATAAAGCATAATAAAAGAATATTCAGGGATACTCAGGGCAGAACAACATTGTGTAGGTTTTAGAATAGGTAAAAAGACTGGGAACCATTGAGGCATCGGGGGAGAGAAGGGGCATGAAGGGTAGGATGACAGGTTGAGTGGTGTGGTGTGAAAGGAAGATGTTATTAAACTTGTGAGAAGACCCTATGTTCTGTTCTGTAACAGACCGGTAAATTGTCCATTACCAATGTAAACATATAAGCCCTACAGATGTGTTTTGATCTGTAAGCCTGCTAGTTCTTATGAATAGTGGGACAAGTAATTGTGTCCTCTCTCTCTTGTCCACTAATGGCATTGCTTTATGGTTTAAGTATGATTTACTACTCTGGTTTGCTTGTCAATTCTGTCAAAATTATTTTAAAATGTATGCACATTCATTCACTACTATTAGCTGCACTGAATTAGACTGTGTGCTAAATTACTTGGATTTAGATGTAATAGAGTCATCAACAGACATGTTAGCTCTGTTAACAAATTGCAGTGGGTCAAGGGAGGCAGCAATGATGATTTTGAGATGGGATAGGACTAGATGCTCATTCATTTTCATGATGACCAAGGTAGGTGCTACAGGTCTGTAGTCAATCAAACAGCACGTTGTTACAGAATTGTGTAGGTCTGATTACATTTCTCATAACATTTTTTTAATTATGTTTACCCTTGTGTCTGTGTTTTGAACGTCTTCCTAGCAGAACTTTTATTTTGAATGAGACGTACTTAGGTCACAGCCTTATTCTTCATAGGTATTTCTTATTCTTGCTTGCACAAAATTACACTTCCATTGATGATTCCACTATCCAATTGCATAATTTTTAGTTAGTGCCTTTAAATTAAAAGCTAACAGCATACTTAATTGTTACTGTGTCTCACTTCATATAGGCCTTTCCGAGTCTTATGAGAATTTTAATTTGTTGGACATCTTGACAGCCTTTTCTTCATGGCAGGTATAAGAAGTTAACCACAATAGGAGGCAGAGTACTAAATTCCTAGTTCTGCTAGATTTGCCTTCCAAAATAAAAGTCCCTCAGATAAAGTAATGAAAATGGTTTAAAAACAATTGACACGTTACACCTTTCGACTAGATATGCTAAGCAATATTGGAACGTTTTCAGGAAAAAAATTATATTCCACTGTGAATGTATATTAAACTGCATAATTGAATTGACAGCATGCTAATATACACTGAAAATTGAACATACAGCACATATAGTACTGTACAGCCGAAGGTTAATATTGTGCACCCATGAAATGGGATATAAGCTTACTCAGTGATACTTACATAATACAGCCATGAAGAGTTTACACAAATAATGTCTTAGCTCCTATTATACAGTTCTTATGATAGGTCTTTATATATAGTTAGCCACAATACCGATTTAGCCAATTATGGGTATTTAACATACATATTACACTGTACTAAAGATTGGGCACCCATGAAATGGTCTATCAGCTTACTTCACAAAAATATTAGTATTTGCATTTATATCACTGAGCAATTTAATTACTACTTTCATGGTGCATGCTCATTAGCTGAGGCTGTACAGTCCAATGTATCTATTCAATATCCATAATTGGCAAAATCCTAGCTAATTAAAGACCTATAGTAAGAGATAAGATGCTAATATTTGAGTAAACCTCTCAAAGTTTTATTCTGTCCATGTCACTGAGTAAGCTGATGCCCCATTCCATGGGTGAAAAATCTTTAGCTTAAGATGTACAGTCCAATATGTAAGTTCAGTACCTATAATGGGTGAAATCCTTATTATGGCTAGCTATTCAAAGACCTATAGTAAGAGATAAGATGTTAATATTTGTGTAAACTCTTAGTTGTATTCCGTACAATCTTTATGTTATCTTTACTGTCCAATATGTGCTGTATGTTCAATACTCACTGTATATTAGTGCTGTCAATGCAATTATGCAGTTTGATACATTCAGAGTGGAAATTATTTTTCCCCAAAAAAAATTACTGTGCAATTATTTAACAACATTCCAATATTGATTAGCATCATTTAAATTTTGAAATGCGTAATGTGCCAAAGGTTTCTTTTTTCAATTTTATTACTGTAAATAAGGGACTTTTATTTAGAAGTATCTAGTAGAGGCAATGAATTCATTATTGTGGCTTGCTCATGTTGTGGCTAGCTTCTTATACGTCTTCTTGGCTGTCCGGGCATAATGTTTCTGAAGGGTTTTCGATGGAAATTCTGTAACTGGAACATTGTGTATTTTAATTCCCCACTCGTGTGATGGCAACATATTTTTTCTAGGTGTTTAATTGAAAAGACATTGATCGAAGACTTGGAAGCGCAGCGGCTGATATTTCATCTATCCTGCATCACAACTATGCTGACTGGCACGGCAGTGGCAAAAAGCGAGGTTGTTTAGTTAGCTATTAGCTTGCTGGCTACCCATTTCACTACAATCTCGGATTAGCCCTCAAATCACAACTGCTATTTAAGTAGCCTTTCTCCATTTACTAGAACCACTGGGGGGAATTTGCATGAGAGAGTTAACAACAACGTCAACTGGAGTAATGGGCTGCTGTCTAGAAACATACTGTTAACATGGAATACGATGCATGGCTTGCTCGCTATGATAGGAAGGTAAGAAGGGCTAGTACGTCCGGGAGCTAGCTAGCTAGCTAACGTTGGCCATCTCAGTTCAATAACTTTTTGAGACATTTATCCAAACTAGAGGAAACAAGTTGGTAAATTCGACAACTATTGAACGTTAGCTAGGGGCTGAACATCGTTTGCGTGGAGACTTATCTAACTATTCCTTTTAACGTGTGAGACGCGTGCTTTTTGTTTATATATGGACAGCGGTAAAGTGATGCAGTGATTTTGCAGTGGATTCACCCGCAAACTAGCTGTGGAGTGGTAAAACATTGCAACTGCGGTATCGCTTGAGAACTGTCTTTGATTCACTGTGGACTTCTTGGACTATTTAGTGTCTGTCAAATCCATTAACCGAGGCCATCTCTAAACGTCAAGTAAATGATGCAAAGTGATGCAAATAGTTGAAGAACCGTGGGAATCTGAATGGTGACAAAAGCTCACAAACACTATCGAGTTCACTGTCTACGCCGTTGCCTAACAGCTTTCAATGGAAATTAAAACTTAGGGCCTGCATACCATATTAGGTTTGACGTTTATAAAGTGGTAACAGTAAAGAACCTTCTCCAATTTGTGCCTCTGTAGAATCGGAATACCTACTGCTATGGAGGGGGTAGGTGGGGGAAATGTGCAGAAAGTGACTCCTTTGGCTCGAGAATTAACCCGGATCTTGATTAGCTACAATAAAAACTCTATACAACTGAAAAAGAATCTTAAGGAGACCAACACGTTTTTTCGGGAAATAAAACAGAACTACAGTAATGCATGCGCATCAGCCGCCAGCACCGAGGAAACTGCTCTGGAGGCAGGTAAGAATTTCCACCTGTTCAGGTTTTTTACCTAATAATAATTTGCTTAGTGTTGTTCTACGCGTCATCACAACATTCCCCAGAAAATGTCATGCTTATTCAAACATGCATGCTAACTAGGCCCTATTGAATTCGGTTCAGTTGACATGTTCACATCATGACATATTCCAGTGCTCACATTTATCCATGGTGACTTACTACCATGTGGTCATGCAGCAACAGTAAATGAATTTACCTTATCTGATTTTACATTCTACAGACTTTGCCTTAATTGAGAGCAACTCCACAAGCTTTTGAAGTAAGGTCCTAATTGGTTCCAGCATAAAGCCATATTAACTTTGGACAAGCCCAACAAACATTTTAGACCACAGACCTAGGAATGTATGTGATTCTATTTGTAGGTTGAGTGGAAAGCCTCCTGACTGGTCATTCCAGGAGGACTAGGTAAGGTACAGTGTAGTACTCCATTCACTTCCCAATTGGGAATGTGTGCAAATGCACCTGATTTTCAGGCATTTCCTAAAGGGCCCACAGGATTCTGACCTGTACTCATTCTACATTTAAGTGAGGATTTGGCAAAAACAGGTGGATAGCTATTAGCAAACTGTCTTTTGAATGGCTTATTTCCTCCCTGGAATAAAAAGTCTGTGTTCTACTGGAAAGAAATTACCTTGCTAACATGTTGACTGTAGAAAATGCATTAAATAGGATTTAGAAGAGAGAAATGAAGAGATTAGGACCAGCTAAAGCGACCTGTTTAAAACTATGATCTGACGAAGTGCAACAAATTCTCATGCTTGTTTAGGACATGCTAGATCTTTTCAGCCCTTGTCTAATAGGACTGTCATTCAAGCCCATTCTTCCTGCCCACTAAGGCATGTTTGTACTTAGTTTCTCCACAAATTCAACATCCAAAAATGAGTGCATCTAAAACAATACATTTAATGGGGGGAAAAAAGCAATTTTATTTTCCTTCAAGTAAGCCTGGACATGTCTGTCAGACCTAAGACTAATAGACCAAAGAGCACAGTTGTTATGCCAGATGACAGGCTTCAAGCACTTGGAGCATGCTACACAATGCAACCAGAGTAACCTCTTCAGTTGTGCTAGATAAACAGTGCAGCTGATTAGTCTACATCCAAGTGGATATTTTTCTTAAGCCTATAAGGACTGCTTTTATTACAAAAAGGTATGATAGTCCCTCAGCAACAAATGAGTTTTCTCTCCTTAAACAAGGTATCAAAAGTGAAGTTGAAAACAACTCCCTGGTATTGATTTTGTTTGAGTATTTTGGTGTTTAGTCATTCATTAGATTGTTAGATGCTCTAAAAAGAAATTTAGGCCAAAAACCAGGCAGGGTAATACTAGATTAACAGAGGGGCAGGGTGAAGGGAAAGAGAGTGAGAGGGAATGAAAGGGCTGGGAGGGAGTAGAGGAAACAGAGTAGTGCAGTGGTGGCCTGTTCTTTGTCTGTTGTATAACTGCTGTAGACTGTGACTCAGCATCATGGAGGATTATGACCACTTCCTGTGATAAACCAGGATGAATTGGAAATGCTGTTAATATGGGTCGCCATAGAGATCACTGAGGAAATAACATACAAGGCTTTGAAGATGTTAACACAATGTATTCTTCCTCAGGCATTTCCTATGCCAGAGGAGCCAGACACCAGGTCACAACAGATTCAGTTAAAGCTGTAACAGTGTATTTCAAGCCAATCCAATGGAATTTGCACTCACAAAGTTGGCTGTTATTAATACATTGTATTATTGACATATGCAGTTATTCTTGCCTGGTACCTGAAAAAGTGGCTTCTTTTCTTGAGTCAGAAGGAAGAAGCACAAAAGGCTTGACTCCAAGCACTATTCCACATTCTGTTCTCTGCACCCATATGTTGTTGGCCCTTCTCTTCCCAGGGCAGCTTAGCTGTATCTCCTTTCCCCGGCATGAGGAGGAGTTTCTGCAAAGTAGCGTTGGCAGCGCCCCCTATGTCCTGGTACTTGGCCAGGACTGTGCCGCACGCTACCAGCTGCTCAACTGCCTTCTTGGGGAGCGTCTCCTGCCCCTGGGGCCTGAGGCCGGTGAGGCCTGCGAAGGTGTCCAGGGCACTGCCTGCAAGCGGAGGAAGCTATGCTTCACCCATGGGCGCCAGACGCGACTCAGCCTGGCGCTGCCCGGCCAGTACGAGCTGGTACACCAGCTGGCAGCCCACTGCGGGCGCTGGGATACCGTACCCCGGGAGGACCTGGAGATTCAGGAGGAGTGTGAGGACCCTGCACACAGGCTGGCTGAACTCGAGATCACCTTGCACCACCCTCTGCTACAGGTACAAATACACACACCATAACCCTGGCACCCTCTGCTACAGGTACAAATACA
>JACXGI010000856.1:0-38112 GCA_016801175.1 Esox masquinongy
CTGGTCACCCCTCTGAGCCTGGGTCCTCTCTAGGTTTCTTCCTAAATTTCGGCCTTCTTAGGGAGTTTTTCCTAGCCACTGAAATTCAACACTACTGTTGTTTGCTCCTTGGGGTTTTAAGGCCGGGTGTTTTGTAAAAGCACTTTGTGACAACTGCTGATGTAAAAAGGGCTTTATAAATAAATTTGATTGATTGAGTCCCAACCGCTGTCTTCTGTTACTTCAAGGCTTTCTATATTATGGGATTGCAGGGATGAGCACTGACATTGTTTCGTGAACATGGCCACTTGTCCATGTTAAAGACTTAACAGAGGGACAGAAACATGTCATCTTCATACAAGCTCTCAAGTGTGCAAAGTTACCTTTTAATCACACAGACTACCAACTTCTTTTATTCAACAGCACATCCTCCATTCACTCTTTCAACAACCCATTTCTCCATTCACTCTTTCAACAGCTCATCCTCTATTCCCTCTTTCTACAGCTCATCCTCCGTTCCCTCTTTCAGCATCCCATCCTCCGTTCACTCACAGTACAATGAGCAAAGAACAACAAGCTGCAGTAATTGCATTACACTGGGTGGTATTGCTTTTGTTTAAACAAATAAATAAATGACGAAAACGGAGGTGTATTTATACAACCTAGTTCATAATGGAGCACTTCAACAAGCAAAACATTTCCAGTGTGCTTCATTCATTCCACTCTGGTTGCATCTGGACACACTCCACATAACGTATTTTCAGACAGACAGAGAAGAAATCACAGAGCCCCCCTCTGAGTACAACAGATTTGCCAGCTAGCCGATCCTGCATATGAGGACATACCGTATCATCGTATATGTTACCTGTTCTGTTGTGATTGATAAACAATGACAGGTGCTGCTTTGGACGTACAGTAAAACAGATTTACATTTTCATCGACCTCGCTTGAACCTGACCAAGTGTCCTGCACATGCAAACACACATGCCCCGCTGACCACACCGCATGGGTAGAATTCCGCCCCACGCCAAGGCTTAACGGGGAATTAATGGGCCTCTTCAGCCGCCACACGCTGTGTGCCTTTCGTGCCTGTGATGAGCTGTCAGAGGCACACACCAAGCACAAACACTGAAGGCCCACGACACACAGTTCAAACAACCACCACTCAACATGCACCCATGAACACCCATTGACTTACATACGCACACCTCGGGCATGCCATGGCCATGCCATTTCACCTATGGGCTGGAACCGAAGGTGGCGGAATAAGAACCAGAATCACCTTTATTCACGTTTACCGTACATTCATACAACTTCAGAATTGTACTTGGTTTAATGGTAGGGCTGTTGGTAGCCAACATATAGGGACAGAACATAGTTGACACAGTATATTTTATGTAGTAAGTGGTGAGCATGTAGTGCGATATGAGCATTGAGTTTATTATACACATTCATTTATAGTTAATGTAAACATTTACAGTTCCAGAATGTGATTTAAATGCAGGAAGATAACATAGTCCATGTGTGGACAGTCAGCAGTTAACAGTTTGGAGTAGGCTTGATGTGCTGGGCATAATCTGGTACTCTGTAAGACAGATGGCTGGTTGCTGAGAGCCACAGCACCAGGAAACTGTTCAGGTGGCAGGACTTTTTGGTCATGATCGACCTTCACTACCTTTCTGACCTCAGCCTGCCGGAGGAGAATTAAACAGTGGGTGGTCAGGTTTAGAAGGGGTCAATTACTATTAAGTTCAGCTTGGAGCGTTTGTACTGTAGACGATTTGGTGTGATGGCGCTGAATGCAGCACTGAAGTCCACAAACAGGATCCATGCCTAAATGACTTAGCGTGGCAGATAGTCATGTGTATATAGCCTTGACAATTCCGCAGACAGCTCTCTTTTTGTGCAAATATGTTAGCTAGCTTGCCCTACCGCACTGTATTAAGTCTGAACATGCACTGCTGTGAACAAATTCAAACAAAATCCTCAACTCCCATTATGATTATTGAGATTTGCAGCAGTGATTTTTCTTTGTACGGGAAAGCAACCATTTACAATAGTCAACTGTGGGTTATGTAATGTGCAATTGGCCAAATGCTGTTAATTTGAGCCCAGCGGTCACGAAGCCTAGCGGACACGAGCATTGAGCCAGTAGACTAAAATCCATTGGTTCAAATCCCTGAGCCCACAAGGTGAAAAACTCTGTCATTCTGTCCCTGAGCAGACAGAAGACAGATAATGCTAGTTGCTCCTAATTTTTTGCTGTAAATACAAATCTGTTGTTAGCACACACCTAGTAAAAATAATAGTAAAGGAATTACCAATCATTTAAACGAGTCCAAATTTGATGTGTTCTACATTGTTTGCAAAGTTTCAAAAGTATTTGGACAGACTTGACATTATGCACCCCTATGAAAAATGCACTGCACTCCTGGACAAATCATTAAATGCTGGTTCCCTATGACGACGTCGCATCATTCCCTGAAATTCAGTCAAAATCACTCCAGTATTGTCTGAGATAATAGCCTGGGCTCGCAAGTCTCATATCCCAGAGTATCTGTGTCAAATATTATCACTCTGAGAGCGAACAAATGCAGTCCAGCTGTCATTTCATAAGATGATCACAATTCATCTTACAACAAGAATTTGCGAAGTAGACCTAGTCTTTTATATAGGTCTAAGCCTACTTGATAAATAGCAAAATATCAGAAATAACATTTCCTGTGTTCTACCTAATCAAAAATATTGATTAATAATTAAACACATTCTCTACGTTGAAATACAGTAAGTACAAAGATTGGCAGCATTTCACAGTGACACTCCAAAATGTTGCTATTGTGAAAACATTTTTAAATGCCTTATAAAACAAATGATGGAATCAGTTCCTTCCAAACAAATTCGCAGACATACTGGAAATTTCCTTCACTTGGAAGGTTGTTGTCCAGCTGGGTTCAAAATCCAGCAATCAGGTTCAAATCCCTGAAAGCATACTGATTAACATTTGATAACATCTTGGTTTCTCTGGAGCTGTCACAGCAATGTATTGTAATAATGTGAAGAGCTCTTGGGATGAACTGTAGCTTAAATGTTGAGGCTGACAAGTGGTTCAGTCTCTCCTTCTCCTCCTACTCCTCTTAAAAAAACAAAAAGGGGGAGCCTGTACTGACATTCACAGACAACAGTATTTTGCTCACTGAAAGTGAGTCTGAATTTGGTTCAGAATCTGAATCACCATTAATCGTTAGATACATTTACACATACTCGTACATTACCACATACTCACACATTTACACATACTTGTTAATTTACAGTTACTCATACATTTATTCATATTCATGTATTTTCATATACTCATTCATTTACACATACTTATACATTTTCACATACACATTTGTTTAAACATACCCACATATTTACACATATGCATTTATTTACCCATACAAGTTGACATACAATTATATACAGTGGGTGGTGAGCATAAGATAATGGGACTTAGGCAGTGTGTATATTATATACATTATTTTGGTTGCAGTATATGCAATCATGTCGAGATACACAGAGATTAGCATTGTTTTGAGTTCCATATAATGCAGCTATTTAGTCAGCAGCTAACAGTTTGGAGGTGATATGGGGGAGGTTTTTGGTCACGAATGACCTTTACTGCCTGCCTGCCTTACGCCTGCCAGAGGAGAATTCTGGGAATGGTGCATGACACGTTGACAGCGTCGTCAACAGACCTGTTGGTTCTTACCTGGTCAGGTGACTGAGGGCCCTTTGTGAGTCAAATTTGCAGTAAAACTAGTTCCATTTGTTCAGCAGTGCTGTGTTCATTGCAACAACCTAGGCCTTTGGTTTGCAGTAGACTATACAACTACACTGATGGTATCCAGCAGCCTCTCTCATCAACAGCAACTTACATAACTGAGTGCAGAGATTTTCATACTTTCTTGTTTATACAATTTTCTGAAATTGTTTTTCATCTGATTATTTTTCAGGCTTATAATCAGTTATTACTAGAAATTCGCTTTCACAGCCTCTCCTTAAACTCACTGACCAAATTCTTGATTTGAGCTTTTTCTTGGCCTTGATTTTTATCTCCTGCTCTTGGGTTTCTCCTTTGTGTCAGAAGAGAGCTCTGTCTTCTCTTGCTTTCATAGGTGATGGAGAAATAACTAAGCTTTAGTTAATGTTGCAGGATTGGTCACCATCTAACTTAACCGACAAGATGGTGTGAAGTACTTGGTTTATGTAATGAGGTGCTTGACCTTTGATTCCTATTTGGCCCAGCAGATATTTATTGGAGTAATAAAAAAAACTATTTAAAAAACTCAGTCAATCTAATACAATATGAGATCGTCCCCTTGTGAAAGTCATCAGGGAAATCTTCTCATATTCTGTTCTCTGAGACACTGTGTGATGTGCCGACCGACCAAAATGAAGGCTGGCTCATGGACAGTGTTTTGTCTTGAGGGCTTTCCCTCTGGCGCTATTTGATATTACTGCAGCTCAAATGGTTTAGGGCCACTATGGGTTAAACTGCTACCATAACATATATCCCACCCAATTAAAGACCAGTGACAAGACCCAGAGTAGGGAAGATAATGAGAGGCATAAAGCGACTATTGTCTGGTTCAGACCTCTCTCCCACTGAGGGCATGAACGCTCTAGAATCAGATCTCCCTTCATTCTTGGTAGCCCCTCTTCTCCATACCGTCGTACAACCAAATCTATGCACGCACACAAGACACATGATCATGGTCACAAACAAGTATGTCCAATAGTCCAGTACACACCCACGAACACACAAAACACATCACACGCAAATTCCAAAGCTTTGCCACAAGGCCGTAATTACAATATATATTGAGGGGGACACATGGCCCCCAATATTCATATGCTCAAAATGTCCCAATCCATAAATTGATATATAAATTACAAATAATATAAAAATGTGCTATGCTACGACAGGCAACCATGCACCACCGTCCAAAATAATCATTATAATGTAAACATAATCATAACTCAACAAATTGCCGTTATTATTACTACCGGTTCTAGTTTTACGGTTTACTGCAGTTCTGCGTGTAGTTTGTCCAGGTGCTGTTGCTGTCCCCAAGCAGAACCCGTTGGTAGACTGTTGTAATCAGGGTTGTCATAGTTGCGGTTTTCACTAAAATTTTACTACTTTTCAAACAATGTCGTGGGTGAAAATTAATCGGTCGCAGGTGGCTCGTTTTTGGACTACTTCTGAACTTAACCGCGGACGCACCATTTCTGTCTTCATGTGCTATATCGTGTGTTTCTATGCTGTTATCACAGTCAGGCGTCAGCTACGGCTTCACATGCGTCTATACTGCATCTTTTATCTATACCGCAAGTTTTGTTCCTAGGGTTGGGGGCGGGGGGGAGGGGCCACTTGTAAACAAACAAAAAACTTGTTGGGCTAATTTTCAGGTATTTGGGCTGGTTTTGAGCAGTCGTCTTGGAAATTTTTGCTTAACCTGGCAACACTGGCTGTAAGTGCTATTGATAGGCACAATCAATGTCGAACACTGTAGGCTATAGTATTGTCCCTCTATCTCATTACTCTATCTTATTACTATCTATCATACCTAGGCTACCTGGAAAGCTAATAGCCACACATTCACCCAGTGACCAACATGTGCGTATTCAACTAAAGTTAATGTCTTATGTTAATGATTTTGTTAGATTTGTCAGAAAGCTGATGACATCATACTAAATGTCCGATGACATCATACTAAATGTTGGCACAACTGAGGTTAGGCTTAGGCACAGGCCCCACTGAGGTTAGGTATAGGCACAGGTACCACTAAGGTTAGGTTTAGGCACAGGTCTCTCTGAGGTTAGGGTTAGGTCAAAGGGTGGGTGGGGAGCAGGGGAGTATTCTGTCTTTGGACTGGGGTAACCAGCTAACTACAGGTCAGCTGCAATGATGATCCTGGAGCAACATTAATTATGATGTTGTAGGAACACCAACACGGTAATATCAGATTATGTGAATATTGATGGTTAAGAGTCTTATAAATATTTTAAACATTTTTGAATGTTTTACTTGGGGGAGACCCCCAGACCCCCGGCTGATTTGGTCCCCCCCAATGTTGACTCCATGGCTACGGCCTTGCTTTGCCACAACTTCGCCAGTGACAAGCATAATGTCTCTCAGAGCAGATATCCAAAAGGTGTGTCATGGCCATTTGCTGGGAAGGGTAATGAGTAGTGAGACCTTCATCAGTAGAGGACGCATTGATTTGTATGAGTATTCGGTTTTGGGGTCACCTGTACAGCTGCAGTTCATACAAGGTGCAACATGGCGCCCCCTTTTTTGTTGTTGAAAGAGTTTGGACCAGTGGCCTATATTGTTGTTTTGGCAGCGGGAGGAGAAGACTCCACAAAAACATGGAAAACATTTGTGTTTACTTGGAATACATGATCGTTATGAAAGGCAATTGTGTGGATGAGCAATAAATGTCGTATCAGCAGAAAAAAATGATCTTCCCCTGTAATTACATTTCTACAAATGACACTAAGATTATACTTTGTAATAATGTATTCACCACAAATCAACAGAAATGCATTTTCATAGCTTCAATACTTGGTGTTGCCCCCTTGGGCTGAAATAACTTCATGTAGCCATTTCTTGTAACTGTCTATCAGTCACATCAACTGGGAGGAAGGCGGTACAGGTCTCTTCCGTCCCGCACCAGCAGGCTCAGGAACATTTTCTTTTCATCCACTGTAACCCTGTTTAACTCTGTGACCCAGAGAACTCTGTGAACTCTGTGACCCATCACTAACCACACCCCGCCCCGCCTCTCAGGGACCTTGTTGCACTACTCCCTTTGTACTACTTTGTACTAACCAAACCCCCCCCGACATTGCCAAGTTTTCAGTTGTTACAGGTATGTGTCTACCTCAGGAACCTCACTGCTGCTGTCCCTGCATTTCAGTTGCACATACAACTTGTACATTCAATTAGCCTCCTTGCACATTTAGAACTGCCATCATGCTTGAATTTTTACAGTTGTTACATATGCAAGTTTACCTCGGGGTCCTCATTGCTGCTATCTCTGCATCCCGGTTGCACATGCTACCTTACTCCTTCAATTTGCCTTGTTTGCACATCTAGAATGTCATTTAGAATTTGCCATTTGTATCCGCACAACTATTACCCCGCTTGTAACATACACTATACTTAATACTTTTTTCATTTTCTGCCCTCTTTATTTGCCTTAATTGCACATTTAGTATTGCCATTTGTACAGAATTTGCATTCATTGCACATCTGTACTTTCCACTTGTAATATATATATATATACTTAATAATAGTAATGGTAAATACTTGTAAATTTTCTGCCCTCTCTTTGCGCTTCTGGTTAGATGCTACAGTAACTGCATTTCGTTGTACTATACTTGTATTGTTCAATGACAATAAAGTTGAATCTAATCTAATCTATTGTTTAAGTAGCTGAGAGTCAGTGTGATACCTTCATGTTCCACCTAATAATCTAAAGACTCACGGTGAGACACTGAAGTGATGGACCTCTGATGAATGAATGAAACGACAGGAGTAGTGGAATGCTGAGCGGTTGCTACATGTAATGGACCTCTGGTGAATGAATGAAACAACAGGAGCAGTGGAATGCTGAGCGGTTGCTACATGTAATGGACCTCTGATGAATGAATGAAACGACAGGAGTAGTGGAATGCTGAGCGGTTGCTACATGTAATGGACCTCTGATGAATGAATGAAACGACAGGAGTAGTGGAATGCTGAGCGGTTGCTACATGTAATGGACCTCTGATGAATGAATGAAACTACAGGAGTAGTGGAATGCTGAGCGGTTGCTACATGCCGTAAGGCTGGACTCAAGCTCCCCCTGCCGTCTTCTTCACACCTTACATGTGATATATAGATGAGACAGACATCTAAAAGACCTACTATCGCTCCCTCTGTTCATATTCAAATTTAACATGGCTTTCACTTTTTTATCATAGTTGTTTAATTACAAGTGCAGATACTAGAATAGCATGGCCTGGTCTAAGTGGCATATTGCAGATGCTCCATTCACATGGCCTGGTCTGAGTGGCCAATGGCATGTACTAGAGTAGCATGGTCTGGTCTAACAGGCCTATTGCAGTGGTTTCAAACCTTTCTGCTCCAGGTACCCCGCAATCACTCTCAAAATCTCATGAGGAATACCATTGGCGGGGTCACAGATTGTTTTAACATTAAATATTTAGAAGTTCAATAGAGTTCATTTGATCCATGGAAGTGATAGATTCCGACCAGTTAAATGTAAGACTATCTGATGTAGCCCCACGGTCAATAATGTGTCCACACCCCACAGATTAAAATCCACTGGCCAACTGCATATTGGAAGACGTAAACGCTGTCTGACTTCCATACTATTGTTCTATTAAGTGTAAAAGGCGCAATGTCGTCCTCCAGTGACGGTAAAATGTACTCTCTTGAAAAGTATTATTTCTACACACAGTGCAAATCTAGCATTTATGCGCCTATGAATGATATGCAGCTTTCCATTCAATCATAAATAAAAGGTATCGGGATGACCTTCATTAAAAATAATATCAATTAACTACCCTTTTGGAAAAACAAATATTGCATATAGCCCTAAAGCCTATTAAGAGATTAACCTAAATATTTGTGCGTCCTGCGGTCTAAATTGAAAGGCTACATTCTATTCATCACATAGAATCCACGTGTACATTCTAGCAATTATATTTCTTTGGAAGCAGCCTATCAATAAAGTCACATGATCTGAAAGGACACTTCATTGCAATCAATTATTCAGCATGGGAAACAATCTGCATTAATTACTTTTGAATTAACAACATAAGTGGACATGTCATAAACATTGAAAACATTTAATGAAGACAACATTTCTCAATTCAATCGAATATCCATTACCACCCCCCTCCTCCGCGAAGAGACGAAAGGTTGACGATGGCGAAGCTGTTGCTATAGTAACCGAGACGGAGAGCATACGGTAGTCGCACCGGTGAGCGACAAACCGCGGAAGGTGTTGAGGGTTCTGAATGTAGTGAGGGTGCAAAGGTGTAGGTAGGGAGGCTGCCAGAAGAAGGGGGTTTGAGTCGGGTCTGCTGAAAAAAAGACATGTCGGAGAGGATAGCTTCGTCATGTGGAAACCTCTATGACACCACTTCACTCTTACTCCAGTACTGCAATGGTGAGTTGCACCTTTGACATGCATCTCGAGTCGACGGGTTTTAACATGCACACGCGGCAGTAATATACTGCTGTTTACAGGTTCTCTACCATTTCAGGAAAGCAGAGCTGTGTCAGTAAATGTAACTAAATAGAACCGCATTGATGTAACGCAAATATTCACCCATCACTGACAAGGCAGTCGGGAACTTCATGTTTACCTACTGGCATTGTTGTGATATGACTATAGGCCTACTAGCCTATGGTGGAAGTGCCTACCCAACCCTATTTGACCTATCTTCTTTGGCTATTTGCATTATGTTATGGTTTCACTTTCTGATCAACTTTAATTGCTGTACAGAGAACGTAACACGGTACCGTGTTTTGGCTTCATGTGTCTGCGTTGTAAAATTGACGAAAGGTGTTCACTTGTTGAAGGGCAGGGTCAGAATTAGCATCTCATCGTTACGTTTTACCACAGCATATTTTTTTACCGGATAACTTTTATTAACGGCCCTGCCGCTCAGTCTGAACGTTTCTAAACATGGTTTCAGAAACATAAGTCGTTTGCATGGTACATCGTGTGATCTGGTACACGGAGAGCCTTATATGTATGGAGGATGGTGCTTTAGTGTCTTGGCTGTATTCGCAAATGCATTAATTAGACGTAAAAGGTATTAACGAACAAAACATTGTGACACGTAAATAGATTGTGCATTTACATCTATACATGCAGGGCTAACCTATGAGAAGATATAGCCTGCAGAAACCATATTAATTGGTGCACAGGCATGGAAAGAGGCATGCTGTCTGTTTAAATGGCCTAGCTGTCCTGGTCCATTAAGCCGGTGTAGATTAATATCGTCCATAGCAGGGACGATATTATATGATATGCATGGTGCTCAGCTTGGTTAGGGTCTCTCATGCACTGTCCCACCTGGTGCTGCAGTCTCTGGATTCAGTCGCCCCTAGACAGCGTTTCCACCCAGACTACATCTGGCTACAGAAGGTAGTGGTGTCAGAGCCATTTTGGTCAGGGTTGACCAGTGCCTTCATTATAGATTGGATGCAGCCTTTGTGTCTGTGACGGAAGGCAGCTCTAGCCTGGACGCCGGATGGTTTGATGCTGCTAGTGACTGTTTAGCTCGTAGGGTCACTATTGGTGAAGCACTTAAACAGCTAGTAGAAATTAAGTGGGCAGCTTTATGTTATCCATCTACCTATTGATTATTCTAAATGCAGACAATAGATAGTGAATGGCTGGCAACATGACCATTTAGTCCCCACAAGGAAATGGGCTATTTCTACCATTGGGATTAGTTTTAGTATAAAACTTACAATTGGGCTTGGTGTTAGAATTGGAGTTTTAGGTTCAATCATTAAGGTTTAGTGTTAGAGTTTAAGCTTAAGTTCAGGTGTACATATCAGGATATTGATGTTAGGTTAAGGGTTAGGATCAGGTGATAGAAAATAGGGAATCATTTTTCTGATCCCTGCAAGGCAATATCCATCCACTCAGGCTTCCAGGACAGCCAGGCCTTTTGAACAAGCAGCATGCCCCTTTCCATACCTGTGCAACTGTCAATAACTGCTGGCTATCTCCTCATAGGTTAGCCCTGTAAAAAAAAAAGCAAGTGTGTGTGTGTGTGTGTGTGTGATATTGACAGAGAAGACCTCAGCGACATTGATGGAGAAGAAAGACTTTGTTGGGGCTTAAAGCTGCCTGTCATTAATGTTATGTTGCCTGATGTGTGCACACATTCCGTGTGCGTGTGCGCGTGCGGGCGTGCCACCCTCTGCAGTCTCACTTCCTGGTACTGCCTGGCTGTTGCTGCAGTACTGTGTAGTTCTGGCCCCCGGCCAAGCCACCCTCCCGGCCTCAGGCTGCTGCTGCCACTGTGAAGGCAGGGCTGCAGGCAATAGTGTCCTGTTACAAACACGGACTCGCCTGTCTCTGTGAATTGCACGTACCGCTAGGGAGGGGAGGGGAGGGGGGGGGGGTCCAGGAAGACAGAGGCGGAACGGGCACTGGCTGCAGAAGAGAGGAGGGACAAGCCCTGTACCAGAAGCCCAGACCTGGCACCCCGAGATCCCCCAGGAGAGATAAAGAGAGGAGAACTGTCTGACTGACTGGCTTGCTGGATGACTGAGTGACTGAGGATGGCAGGTACGGGGTGGCGAGTAACAACTCACAGCCCTATGAATATTTCATCAGGCTTTGGTTTCATCCAACCTCCATTGTCCTCTCGCATCACACAGGGCTTGGGCTTCGTCTCTCCAGCTTACGACGTGGAGCTATCCTTCTCTTCTCCCCTCCCATCCCCATTTCATATTACATTACTAGTGTGCATGCTTAACATCGCTGCCACCTGCTACGTCTCTGCTAGCTTCAGCTGTCCTCTGTGTCTGCTGTGTCCTCTGCTTGCAGTGATGAGAAAGTTAGCGCATGCAGTGCCGGCCTGCAGTCTGCCGGACAGTTACAGTAATTAACAGAGGAATTGGATGGTGCTCGTGTGGAACAATGTAATGGAATTGTTGTTTGGTTATGCAGACGGTTGAAATGAATGATCACTCTTAATCCATTTGAATGGAGTGTTTTGGTCTGTGAAACAGGGATGGGCGGTAACTTGTAACTTGGCCATCCAGAGTCAGTTTTATTTACACCTGCTTGCAGAGGCGACTGAAATCCACCAGTGCTTTTCTCAGCAAATTTCTAAAGGTGACCGAGGCTATAAAGCATATAAACCATGGTTAGTTGACGGCAGCAGCCAAGTAATCCAATTTGTGAGAAGCAGCTCACTTGTAATTTCCTTAATGGAAAACTACATTTACGTCCCCTTGAAACCCAATAGGTATTTGTCATGTCTGAGTCTTCAGCATGACAGCTTGTGTTATTTTGTTTCTTCGGCTGAATAAGAACCCTGTAACAGATGTCGGGATTTTAAACACTCCTCTGTGACCGATTTGAATGTGTGTGTTCACTCCTTTCTGACAAAAAAGACGAGATAACTGGTTCCAGCGGTAGACTCGTCATGTAATACATGCCCTGGAGTGTAAACCAACATGTCAGTCAGAGCAGAAATATACATAGGAATTCTGTCAATACTGCATGACGCTGTGTGTTTTAGTTCCAGTACAATGGGGATACAGCATGCATGCAAATGTCCCTGTCCAGAGACAAATTCACCTAACTATGGCTCCAGGTCATTTAAATGGGACATGCAGTATATTGATAAGACACAGCTGGATACCATAGTGTTGTGAAGTTGGTCTGTAGTCTAGCATACTGCTGTGTTGTGAGAACATCTCCTGCCTTGCTATTTTGTGGAAATGCGTTTGAAAACGCGCTCAGTTGTTTTCTCGTACAGTGCAGCGGCCCGGTATTGGAGCAGGAACACAGGGCAGTGTCTGTTATTGCACATAGCCCGATGATGTCATCTCACTGAGCGACGGGAGGTTGGGTCCACCTAGCGTCACGTTATTCTTCGGACAACATTTATAAAACGGGGTCAGGCTCAGTTTTGTTTCAGGCAAATAAAGCTTTTCACCTCTGCCAGAAACCACTGGTCTTTTTTGTTGTAGGAAGGGACTGTGTGGTTTTATGTTGATTTGCAAAAGCTGTTAGCCAAATTCAGACATTCACAGCTTGGGGAAATATGCAAATAACTCCTCCCCCATTGTTCCCTCTCCCTCCCCCCTGTCTGCCCTCCTTATTTCCCAGATGACAACCTATCAGCAGGCAGCACGATGGAGGTGGACGACCGCCTGTCCCACCTGGAGCAACGTGTCCAGCTGCAGGAGGATGAGATCCACCTGTTGAAGGCGGCGCTGGCCGACGCCCTGCGCAGGCTGGGCTGCTGTGAGGAGCTGACCCAGCCCGGGTCAGGAGCTGTTGGGAGGAGGCCCAATGTGACGGCGCCGACCAAGGGTGAGGATCTGGGAGGTCGGGACCACGTCTGACCCCTGTAAGACAGAAAAGTTGTAATACAGGGGTCTAATCGATAAGGCCACCACTGAAGATGGGGCACCGAAAGGCACAGAAAGTGGTTATTGCCAACCCTAGTGCTTTCGGCCAATCATTAAAGACCAATTACAAACGGATAGATCATGTACTGTATGGCATGCAGTTGACAGTGACGATTTGCAGTGTATTTTTTAAAAGCTTGAACAGTTCACTGAATGACGCTTTGTCTCCCTCTTTTGTTGCCAGTACGCCAACTCCTGCAAGCCTTACCGTCCAAGCCTGTCCCCCTCAGCAATGGTTATGCCCAGCCAAAGCGTATGGGGGGATATCCCTCCTCACCATCTTCTCCTAAAAAGGAAGCGTTGCTGTCCATCAAGAGGTGATTCATTGTCTGACAAATGCGTGGACCTTGTACAGTGTTTCCTTGTGTGCTTCTATGATGCATTTCCAAGCTTGTCCTTAGGGTGGCAGTGTGGTGTTGGATTGACAGTGTTTTCGGTAGGCCTGGAGACCTATTTGCTTATCTGTTAATGTCCTCTCGTGTAGTCTTTTTCATCCCTCTAAATATATTGACGTGCTCTTCACCCTGCCCCTCTTCTCCCACTTTCCACTGCTCCTGTTCTCTTCCTCCTTTCCTCTCTCACCAGAAAGAGCATGTCAACAGAGCGTCTGTCTACAGTCAGGAAAGACATGGCGTCTGACAGCAGGAGCAGAACCACCTCGTCCAGCAGCTCTACCTGTGGCAGGAGCAGGTGATACAAATGACCTAGTTAACCCTGAAAACAGGGGTTTCAATGCAATGTTGCCTTTTAACAAGATCCAGAGGGCTGTACAGAAATGTGGTTAATTTTTCCTTGCTGTCAATGCACATGATGAAAAGGCTTTGGTTTCATCCAACCACACACACATAATTTAGGCAATTATTAGTGAGAAAGACCCACTAGAGAATCTGCGAGTGTTACAATTTCCATACCATTATCATTTTGACTTACAGTATATAAATGATATAGTGTCAGTGTGGCTGCGCACTATTCCTAGCACAGACACAGCTAACCGTCAAAACACTGATGCAGCACAGACACCGCTAACTGTCAAAACACTGATGCAGCACAGACACCGTAAACTGTCAAAACACTGATGCAGCACAGACACTGCTAACTGTGAAAACACTGACGCAGCACAGACACCGCTAACTGTCAAAACACTGACGCAGCACAGACAACGCTAACTGTCACAACACTGACCCAGCACAGACACCGCTAACCGTTACAACACTGACCCAGCACAGACACCGCTAACTGTCAAAACACTGACGCAGCATAAACACCGCTCACCTCCAATACACTGACACAGCACAGACACCGCTAACCGTCAAAACAATGACACAGCACAGACACTGCTAACCATCAAAACACTGACACAGCACTGACCCCCCTGACACAGCAACAACTCCTGCACTGTGTCTTATTGAGAATAGTATTCACCCATCAACCTTCTTATGTCAGAGATAAACAGAAGAATGTCTTCTTATTGCTTGAAGCAGTTACTATACGTTTTTAGGTGTGAACATACTGGTTTATAAAGTGACAACACTTATAAATTATTATACTAAATAGGAAAACCAGTATGTACACCATTACCCTCAGATAATAGGTGAGACAAGTCTTCTGTCAGATCTCCCGTCCCTGGCCATCTGGCAGGGGATATATTCTCTGAGGTCCTCCTCCTGAGGGCACTGTGTTGTCACAGTAGATGTCCGGAGGTCTCTGGTGGTTTTGTTGTCATCCAAACCAGAATACTCTGTAGACCAGTCGTTGTTTTGAGCCGTCGCATGTACATTGCCCTTTCACATTCGTATTTCAGTATAGAGAGCATGTGGTGCACACTGTCAGGTTGACTGGCTTTAATAATTTAGACCACACGTATAGATGTAATGTCTAGGGCGGAGTGAATGGACTGTTGTTGTGCACTTGAGCAAGGCAGTTAACCCAAATTCCCCTTGTACGCATCTCTCGATAAGAGCATTTGCTAAATGACTACAGTGTAAAATCAGGAAACAACCATGGACAAAGGGTATATGACCTCACTGTATAAAAGACAAGCTATATGCAGATAAATAGATATATAGAGATACTGATGTGATGATGTGCCTGCAGCATTTTAGTCTTGTGTAGCGGTTCTTAAACCTCAACTTTGGGAACCCCATCCCAGCTGTGCCATATATTTGAACTATACCAGAGCTAGTACACCTGAATCCACTTGTCGACTAATTATCCTGCCTTTATGAGTTTTCCTCTCCTCAGATGTCGCTGACACCTGACAGATATTACAATGCCTGGATATGTATTTTATGTATCACCTTACCATGTTGTATGATGGCACAAACACGGGGCATTCAACCATTGGCTAAGGCATGCAACGACTGAACCTGATTCATCTATTCATTTGATCGCTTTAGAACAGGGCTGCTCAATCCTGGTCCTGGAGAGCCACCATCCTGTAGGTTTTCACTGCCGCCCTGATTTTGCACACCTGATTCTAATGAGCTGGATGAAAAGCCAAGTCAGGTTAGTCACAACTGGGGTTGGTAGAGCTCCAGGAACAGGACTGAGCAGCCCTGTTTCAGAACCACTGATGTTTGCTAATATATTTGAACAATATGATGACACTATGTATATCTAATGAATGGTAAACACAACACAGTTGGTTTATGAAGGAAGATGGAGCACTGTATTCACAGTCAAACACACCAATGGTTGCCTGAGCCAAACAGAAACAGCCCAACCCTGCCCAGTGTTTGAGTGCTAGATAACAGGATGTAGGTGCTATTACTTTGAAAAACAAATGGATACAGGCGGTCAAACCACTCCCTCTTCGCTCAATGAGCTCACTCTGCTGAGGGAGTCAAATTGCAGGAGCTTAGGTAACAGACATGTGGTCACTGTGCGGAGGGGCGGTCCAGTAGAGTCAGGAAGTGCCCCCCGATTGGTGGAAAAAGTGCCCATTCTCACGGCACAGCTGAAGTTAACTGGCTCAACAAGGAAGACTGTTAGTTGTCGACAAGGTTTGGTTGTGTGTGAACCGTGTTGCCAACGCTGAACTGTTGCCTAAAGGAAAAGAATGAAGAAATCGATCAGGTAAATGTATGCTTTAGATGTAAACATTTTACTGTTAGAAAGTAATTGTTTAACCAGCAATTTTGGGCAAATGGATAGTTCTCTACCAACAGGAGGCGCTAACTGTTTTTGTCTTATCTGGTCAGTTAATGATGCAGACCTTTCGGTGTGTTGTTTTTGAATGGGATTTGAAAAAGTTGCAGCCCATGGTAATGCATTACTGATAGACCATTTCACTGTCTATGAGGACGTCAACGTTTTCAAATGGTTGCACGGGGAGCTCTTCCCAGCCAGTTTTAAGCAGCTCTTTAATTACATTATGGCCGTGTGAGTTAACAGATTTGGAGGTGACGTGCGTATCCCAGGGATGGCGTTGCATAACATTCCACTTTTGTTGTGGCAATGTTTCAGTATATTAGAATCACACTCCATCAAGTACATTCACACACAGAATTGTACTTGCAGTTATGGTGCTGCTGGTGGAACACTATGTTGGGGAAACGATTAAGAAAATATCCAAAATACACCAATGAATACATGACAGACTATCCTGAGGGACATGTAGTTGGTGCATTCATCTTAAGATGGCTAGGTGGGACAACAACAAAACCTTATAATAGTGTGAAAAATAGTCAAGTGCAACCATTAGTTCATTAAAGACAACTGTCAATTGGTGCCTTTGCTCATCCAAATACAGTAATTGTATAACATAAGGAATGACTTATCCTGATTGAGGATGACAATCAGATTTCATGTATTTGAATGGCAAATTTTAGATTCTGGGGTCTGAATGCATGCAAATGCTTGAGAGCATATCCTGTTGGACCACTTTTCCATTTCCCTGTCTTCTGCACTGACTTGTTATACAGGGTTTGATAACCCCAAAATCACTGTATTGCTGGGATAATGCCGCTCACTGAGTGACTAGCAGTAATTTGCAAATCTCAGTCATATTGTCTGTGAATGCAGAGGGACTTGACTGAGCCACTCTGTTCAGCTCTAACACTCAAACTGCAAAACCACTTTGTCATTGACTGCTGCACTACTGTTAATGCCAGGATGGACTATTGCAACATGCAATGTTGTCTTTTCCTAAATTAATAAAAACATTATTGTAGCATGAACATTCCCACATCATGTGATGTTTAATTTTCCTCTCTGAACTATGAAAAGTTATTTTAAGCAATAACAAACTGGCCAAAATGGTGCAGAAAGCATGCAGCAAAAGCTAACAGTAGAAAACATTACAGACAAACCAGACACTGCTTAAGAACTCAACAAGAAAATCTATTACTGCATTGTTGTGTCTTGTAATGCATCTGTTCTGATGCCAGTTCCCATCAAGCTTTGCTTTAATTAGTTGCTTTGAAGCTTTTAGTGTCTCACATGGAACACAACAGGGCCTGTCCTTGTTTTGAAAAGATTCAGACAGGCATAGAGACAAACAGGCTTTTATGCGGTCACTTTAAAAAGGAACCCTCCCTCAGCTCAGTCTCTGAAGTCACCCAACCAACAGATATAATACACTGTCCTAGATGAATGCAGGATGTATGAAACAGGAAGGAATAATAGGTTTACTTTCATAGTCACATATTGGCAGGATCCGAACTATGCATTGACCCAAATTTGTGGTATGTCATAACATTTCTTTACACTGAACAAGCTGTCCAAAATAATTCTGTAGCAGTATTTTTGTATCCAATCCCCCTTCAGAAAAAAATAACCAAGACAGCTGCCGTGGCTATTTCATGCAAATTATGTCACTTATAAACCCAGACAGGAATATTCCTCTGTTAGTCTCCGATGTTTGTAGTCATTAATTGGCCTTGACAGATGGAAACTCATTAGTTTTCAGCTGATGCAGGGATGTGCTGGAGGGCTACTGTGCAGGATATTGACTGTTTCTGTCACTCACTCTTCATCTTTATTTCAGAGTCTGTCTCTGTCTCTTTCTGTCTCTCATAATGACTCAACTCATTTTCCACCTCTTCCATTTTCTCTACATTTGTTTTGCATATTATTTCAATACAATTATTTCTCTACTGCTTAGTTTGCGTCTCTCATTATGTGCCATGTACAGTATGAAATGTTCATGTATGGAACATTTATGTAGTCTGGATTTGCTCTGAAGAGCTTTTGGTAATTCAGCACTGGTTGGATAATGCTAACCTTGCCACGGAGGGATGGAGGAGTTCAGGAATAAAGTATGAGGTCAATGAATAATTTAGTCCAATGCAGTATAACACTGAGTTAAAACTGCACCACAGAAACTTCCGGTCGGCTCACATCAGGTTCCTTGTCTAACTGTCACCACTGTTGATTAACACTACTGACTTCTGTTCGTTTCTTTTTTTGTCCTTTCAGCAAAGAATGTTCCGTCAATGCAGGTACGTATGTCTTAGCTCAGCAACAAACCTGTGTGTGTGTGTGTGACTCCATTGGAAGGCTCAGGCCCCCTTTACTCCTTAGTTTAACGGAACAATATCCTAGCAAGCAATACACCATTATATGCGTCATATGCAAACAAAACGTGTTTTCCAGCCACTGAGCATTTTGAAATGGCCCAGTTTACAACAGCGTCGTAGTACCGTAAGGAACGAAAATGTCCAATAAACATCAAATTGCGATCTCTTATCGTCGGACCATTCCTGTTTTTCCACTTATTTTTCATGAGCCAATTACCTGCTTTTGACCTGGTCCACTCGGTGGAAACGGGGAGATGATTAGTGCCATTGAGCTGCACACTGAAGGCCAGAGAGGAAAGCACACTAATAATGATCTCTGTTGACTCGCTTTATGACCGCAGTCGGAACGGCAAACAATAACCGCCATTTTATGTAATGTTTTGGTAGCCATCAGAGTCTCCTTTATTGACTACCCTGAGTGGTTCTAATGCCTCGTGTTGTTATGCTAAAAGTGTCAAAAGACAGTTCGAAACAACAAGCGTTAGAGCTTTTAACGTCATACGTTCACCACGCAAATCCTGCCTCTTGCGCGCGGTTGGGTAGAACAGAATTTGTTCGAGCGCTGACGTGTATATATATATTTAAAAAAATAATTTAAACCAGTACTATGATACCTGTGCACTGTAGATTTTATTCTTGGAACGCACAGAATACATGGAGAGAAGTCCATTTGAAACAGTACATATCCCCGTGCATGTTCCAACCTGCCTGACATTCTTCCACCTTTATCAGACGACGGCTACGTGAGGATGTTCCTGAAGGGTCGGCCTGTCACCATGCACATGCCGGACAAGCAGAGGGAGGACTACAGCCTGGACCACAAGGGGGCGCTACCTGAGCACAAGCTCAAACTGCAGTGGGTGTATCCTCTAGAAGTAAAATGGGCGTTTTGAGAAAGGGCATTTCAATGTAGAGTTAGTCCGGAGGTGTAAGAAGTACAGAGTAAAAGTAGTCTGCTGTGTTCACCAGTTTTGGGAAGTTCCTAAGGAAGAGCTAAATGACCAGGTAAACAGAATTCATAACAAACCAGTGACCTTAATTGATAATTTACACTCTTCCTTTTTCTTTAATTAATCACTGGTTAGTTTTGAACATCGCTTTACCTGGTTACTTATATCTTAATTAGAGTAGTGAACTAAAGTAGTGAACAGAGCCGAACCTACTTGAGTACTTTTGCTTTGTACTTTTTACACCTCTGTGAATTACTGATATGGCCCAAGAATATTGTTCCTTTGTGTATGTGGTCGTATGTGTGAGGCTACTGGATCGTAAGACCTGTTTGGTTTTGCGCTTTTCATACGTTTTTTAAACGTCATGTGCATCCTGCAGTTCAATGCTGTGGTTTTCCAGACGTAATTAAAGTTCTGGTCCTTAACCCTGGGTTATCCAGCTATGGGTACCGGGGCAGAGACTGCCGCACCAATCTCTACCTGCTCCCAACTGGGGAGATCGTCTACTTCAACGCCTCCGTGGTTGTGCTCTACAACGTGGAGGAACAGCAGCAGAGGCACTACCTGGGCCACAACGATGACGTCAAATGGTAAGGCCGGTTGGTGTGCTTGCTTCGGCATCTCTCACAACATACCTTTTTGAGATGACTGCCGCAAGCACGCTTTTCTCTTGGAAATCTCTCCATCTATAGCAGAGGTGTCAATCCGGTTCAACATAGGGCCGAGCGTCTGCACGTTTTTGGTTTTTCCTTTTAAATTGGTTCCAGGTTCAGACCTGAACAACCAGGTGAGGGTAGAACCAAACCAATTAGTGACCTAATTAATCAATCAAGTACGAAACCCTGCAGACCCTCGGCCCTATCTGGAACAGGTTTGACATCTCTGATCTATAGGCTTCCCAAAGGACAAGATGTTATATGAAGTTAATTCATGTAAATGTAATTTGTCATTAAATCATTCGTAGTAGTTTAGTCTGATTATCAGGTTATTCAGATTGGGTTTATATGACCTAATGTGCTCCTTTTTTCACAGGAAGTAAAACATGTTTCCTGCAATATTTACATGTTGTAAATGTGATTGTCCCAAACGAACTTCCTTGAATGACACATTCATTTAGTTTAAACTATCTTGATTTAAATTAGGTCCTGTTTGACACTCTGATGTAAATGTTTGGGCTCGTTCACTGTGATTGTCGTACTTCCCACAGTATTGATGTCACGTATTTATGTTGTAGCTACAGTATAGCCGTCTCTGATATACTTTAACAGCATACTCTTTCATTTCTATTGTAGACAGCCTTTTTCAGCGTGGTTATGGTAATGTCGAATAAGACAAATCATAATGAATGCAATTATCAAAACACGTAAGATTCGTCAAGGGCTCTTGATACCAGATGTATTTCATGTAGGGTGATTTATGCCGTTGAAGTGTCTGTAAACAATTGTTTATTTCTTGAGTCATTACTTGAGCTGAATAAATGACTTACAAGGCCCGATGACACACGACATACAGAGATGAGTCCCCAGAGGGCAGTGGGAAATGTTTGCTCGGCCTTCTAACTCCAACACTGTCCCCTCTTCATCTCAGCCTAGGCGTCCATCCAGACATGGTCACCATAGCCACTGGACAAGTCGCTGGAATGTCCAAAGATGGCAAGGTATAATATTCAGAACATTGTGGTTGACAATGTAGTAAGTACATGACTGCTCTGTTTCTCTCTCTCACAGAAAATCTGTTTTTCTCTCTCTCATTATTTTATTATCAGCTGTTAGAGGGCAAGGTACTTTTGAGATTAATTCTGCAGAAATGAACTGTTGTGTTCTCTTGACTGTTGTATGTTCTCTAAATACACATGTCACTGGAATGCATGGCAACACTGTATCTCTGTCTCTCAATACACATGTCAGTGGAATGCATGGCAACACTGTATCTCTGTCTCTCAGCTGTTGCCTCCTCATGTGCGCGTGTGGGATTCGGTCAGTCTCACTACCCTGCATGTCATCGGGATGGGTGTGTTTGACCGGGCAGTCACCTGTGTGGCCTTCTCAAAGTCGGTAAGCCTTCTGAAACACTCTGCTTGCTGAACAGACTTTGAGCAGCGTTGCATTATTACTTTTAACAGTTTTACTTTTTCCTGTGACCGTAGCCAACATACTGCGTTAAATAACCACGTTTCCATAAATCAAGCAATTTATTTGCCTGACATACGGTACATAGGGCTCTGATTAATACCCATCCGCCGACAGAACGGTGGTGCTCACCTCTGTGCCGTCGACGACGCCAATGACCACATCCTGTCTGTGTGGAACTGGCAGAAAGAGAAGCAGCTGGCGGATGTGAAGGTAAGAGCCCAGACTGCAGCCGTGCCATCGCTTGGTTTACCTTGCATTAAACACTAGTCAAAGGTTATCATCAGTGTTACAAGTGAAGGGAAGCAGTGCAGGTCTGTGCAGGAACACGGTACGGTGAATGCCGTTGTCTGTGGTGCGGCCAGTCGTTACGGTCTAACTCTCCTCGTGTCTCTCCAGTGCTCTAACGATTCCGTGCTGGGCGCAGCCTTCCACCCGATGGACGCCAACCTGATCGTCACCTGTGGGAAGTCCCACTTGAACTTCTGGGCCACGGACGGGAGCACTCTAACCAAGCGCCAGGGACTGTTTGAGGTGCGCAGACCTCCTGTTCAGCTGCAGAGAACGAACCAACGTGTGGAAACATGTATCGATTTACGTTGGCATGATTAGCATTAATTAATCCCAAAAATATAATCTCTTGAACTGTCCAAGCTACAGAGACCAAGCCAACATTGTTTTACGTGTTTAGGCCACGCGCACTTAAAATGCATAAGTTTTGACTTTGATGACTTTGCACGCATTTGCATAATTAGCTTAAATTACCTTCTTAAAGTATCTGTTGAACTATTTAAGCTAGAGACACCAAACATTCTGCTATTCTCAACTTTAAAGTCACAACTGTTCTTCCATTACCACCCACAACCTTCTAGTGAAATGAAACCAAGCCCCTGTAAAGTAAAAATCTAGTGTTACTGGTATAATTGTTTGTGGTCAACCTTTTCTTCCAGAAAAATGAGAAGCCAAAGTATGTGCTGTGTGTGGCCTTTGCCCAGAATGGAGACGCCATTACAGGAGACTCTAGTGGGAACATCTACGTCTGGGCCAAAGGTCTGTTTGATGACATTTGCCTTCGAAGCCAGCTTCAGTTACTTCAGTTCATTTCATTTACACAGCCCTTTCTTGTCTCATGGTTTATGATTATCAGAATAACTTATCTGACAAATACAGTATATTTGGATGTACAGCAATTTGATACTGGCAAACAGTGCCAACACAAACTGAACGCACACACATTTTACTGTGTGTGCATAGCAAATATATAGATGCAAATTGGTAAAGTAGTAATCATTCTTACAACGGCCCGTATACCTATTCAGTAATGCTGTAATAAAACTATTAATGACTTTGTAATAACATTTGACACATTAAATTTCACTAGGAATTACATTTGAATTGTGTTGATTAGATCATCAACCCTCTTTAAAACGTATTTGCTTTGACAGCAACCTGTTCTGTGATTGACAGGAGGGAACCGAATTAGTCACGTGGTGGCGGGGGCCCATGAGGGTGGGATATTCTCCCTTTGTGTGCTGAAGGATGGAACTCTGGTGTCAGGCGGGGGGAAGGACCGCAGACTGGTGCTCTGGGACCATGAGTATCACAAGCAGAGTGAGATGGAGGTGAGGGAAGCATAAAGCCTTCATAGTTTTGGACATGCCATGCTGTATATGAAGCTGAGTAAAGGCTGATTGACTTCTTCCTTAGCGGGTAATGGTTGCAGAGACCAGGAGTTTGTTTACTCTATAGATACAGGTCAGAGGTATTCAACCCTCTCCTCTGGGATCCCAAGCTGTTCCATGTACTGATCTATTCCAGAACATGCACACTGACTAGACTTGTCAGTTAATTACCAAGCCCTGGATTAGAGAGTCACGTGTGCCTTTTCAGGATTATGCGGTGAAACGCCTGGGGGTCGCTGAGGGCACGGTTGAGTACCTCCAGAGTTGGTGGTCGTGCTGTGACGTCAGACTGACGGACGAGGTGCTTGTTTCTCTCGTGTCGTCCCTCAGGTACCTGAGGCGTTCGGTCCAGTGAGAGCCGTGACAGAGGGGAAGCAGGGCGAGCTGTTTGTTGGGACCACCAAGAACGCCATCCTCAAAGGCTCATTCCCTGAAACACTCAACCCCTTAGTACAGGTACATACAGTTCCTCAACTGCCACTAAGTTGTCACTGACTAGGAATTTCAAACCTGTTTATAATTCCAGTATTTTACATCTCTTCTGCTCTCTCGTGCCTATGAGTAGAATGAAATGAAGCGTCTATGGCCTTTTCACTTGAGGAGTTGTCTCAGAGTACAGACACCCAGCCTGAAACAGGTGGGCAGTGTCCAGTGATGGCAGGAGCCATCTGACAGTGGGAATTAGGAACACAGCTAAGCAGTCATTGGACAGGGACATCTAGGTGTTGTCAGGTTGTATAGTCCTGTGGTGTGTTCCTCATGTCCTCCTGAGACCCAATAGGAAACCAGAGAAGTTTGAGGGTACATACCGAAGGTCCAGTTAAAACAAGAAACGTTATACCAGGCAGGATGGATGGATCCTAGATCGCTGGCCCACACTCTGGCAGGGTCGATACTGATGACTGAAGCAAGTCGGGTCTGGGGAAAAGGAAGCCCTGTTACAGGGCCAACCAGGCAGGAAATGGCACCTCCTACAGCCAAACATAGCCCCGGATCACCAAATCAACAGACCATTAACCACCTTGAGACTAGGCAAATTATACCCCACAGAGTTTTGTGACGCCACGGAAACTTCTCGTCAGCGACTCAACCCACTCACGTTGGGTACAGCTTAAACCCTGGCATTGAGGGATGTGCCTGCACAGGAACGGCATTGGGAGACAAGACACTGGCTCAGCCCCTGTAATGGTGTTGAAGAGCGGAGATCCCAGTGGATGCCAGTGGAAGCATGCGGACCGATGCAGGTCTCGGGCCATTTACCGCCGTCACCAGTATAATTTCAGTACTACGACGGTCTAAAACCAGACTGGAGCTTTTTATAAGTAATGTTTTGTCTTCAGGAAGCTGTAAGTTGCTGGGATTTCAAACTTGCGAGAAGACTGGGAGATTGGATGTGGACGGAGGTCGCTTGACGGTTGCTATATTACTGCTACTTTTAGTAAGCTTGGGACACACCCACAGGATAAGGAGCTTCTTATTATGTTTAACATTGGAGGGCCAAGAACAGGAAGCTGCTCCTTCAGTAGATTCGTTTGTCTCTCGGGTCCAGTAGACAGCTTAGAGGTCATTACTGTTTTAGTTTGTGTTGAGAGATACAGGAAAAAAAGTTCAAGTGCAACTACTGAGCTGACGGTCTGGCAGGTCTTTACGATCTCACAGGGCAACTTAGGCTCTGGAAAAATATTAATATTTAGGGAGATTTTGTTTGCAGGATACCCCGTTTCCGGGCTAGTCAAAATAATTCCAGCTTGGTGAGGCTCCATTTTCCTTGTTTTTCTAGAAGCTTTCTTATAGGCTCGGTCTTCCTGTTTCCCATTTCTTATTTTGACCTTGCCCCACTCTTCCTCGCTGATGTCATCCTCTTATTCCCTCCATTTCTCAGGGTCACACAGATGAGCTATGGGGCCTTGATGTCCATCCCTCCATGGACCAGTTTGTGACCTGTGCCCAGGACAAGCAGGTCCACCTATGGGACACCAACTCACATCAACCACTCTGGAGCAAGACCATCGAGGTGCTCCGTCTTCTGCTACATTACTTTTTTTAAACACCAGCTTGAAGAATGTTTTGGATTGACGTACCTCCCATTGACATGTATCAGTTCAACTTAATCCCAAAAGGTTTCCTTGTCGTTTCCCTGCGTTGTAGGGCCCAGTGGAGTTTGATTCTCACACAAAGTAAATGCTGAAGATGATTAATGTTATTAGTTATTTAATTTTCTGTGGTCACATTTTAAGGTCAATCCTGTTTTTCTTTCAAATTTCTTTTTTTCAAATTAGTTTTAAAAGGAAACATTGAACGTGTAATCGCTAAATGTTATTAAATATACAATGAATCTGCCCCCCTTTTTTCCTTTTTAGTTTAAAAGGGTTTTGTGTAACAACACACAACCTGCATATAGATCAAACATACAATAGCCTACATAGAAACAAATGCACAATATTGTTGAAAAAATGTTTATTATGACCGTTCAAGGAAAACTAAAATTTCATATATCATTGGTTCCTTTGAGCAGCATTTGGTTCAGTTCCGCTTCCTGCCACTCAAACTCAAAAGCCAAATCCATTTGAATTTCAACTCCCTCAATTAACTAAACACATCGCTGGTCCAGTGAATTAAACCTCAAACCAGAGTGGCGCGTTGCATCCTTGTTAATCCTCTGGTTTCCCTGTATCCCCAGGATGGGGGGCGTTCCGCAGGGTTCCATCCCAGTGGATCTGTTCTGGCAGTAGGGACCATGACAGGAAGGTACTGAACATCCTCAAGATGTTGGCTTGTCTCTTATTGGACGATACCACTGTAACATGTTTTCCATTTTGTTCAGACAGGATGAAGTCCTGCCATATGGAATTTGACTATGTAGTATCAAAGAGATCACTCTTAAATGTCTCCTGTGTCATTCCTCATCCTGTCCACGTGTCTGCAGGTGGTTGGTGCTGGACACCGACACCCGGGACCTGGTCTCCATGCACACGGATGGCAACGAGATCATCTCTAATGTCAAGTACTCTCCAGGTACTGTGCAAGACACAACTATTTGTTGTCTTGCCTGCAACATCCGATTTATTGTCATTGGAGATGGACTGTCTGCAGACAATCAGAAGATGGCTTGTCCGTCTGTATAAAACGTTAAGGTATTATAGTTTAGTCTTCTCTCTGCCCTACATCCACATTGTCAAACCTTTCTGCTCCTAGACGGCAACTTCCTTGCCATAGGTTCCCATGACAACTTTGTTTACATCTATGCCGTGACAGAGAATGGCAAGAAGTACAGCCGCGTTGGCAAATGTACTGTAAGTAGTAACGCTAAACGGATAAATGTCTTCAGAACTGTTACACACACACAGTAGTTTGATTTTTCAATGTGCTTTTTATAAAGGGTCATTCCAGTTTCGTCACCCATCTGGACTGGTCGGTCAACAGCCAGTACATTGTAACTAACTCAGGGGACTACGAAATCCTATTCTGTGAGTGTCTTTCGTTCAAACTGATAGCTCTGTCATGTTGTGTTACTGTTGTGTTACATCGGTGTTCTCTTCCGGTTGTGGTTGAAGGGGAAGCTTCCAGCTGCAAACATGTGACAAACATGGATGTAGTCCGTAATATGGAGTGGGCAACCTCCACTTGTGTTCTGGGCTTCAGCGTTTTTGGTAAGTCATCGCTTCCTGCTTGTGATATAATGGTAATACCTGAGTGTAACTTGCCAGAGAGGACAGTGTCCACTGAGTTTGGTTTATAGTCGGCTCACCATTGCGAATTGACCAGCAGTCCCACAAAGATTAGATTAGATGTTTGTAGTTGTCACTTGAGCGTATCTATTATTTCTTGGCTGATTTGGTTCTGTCTAGGTGTTTGGCCCGATGGTGCTGATGGCACAGACATCAACGCAGTGTGCAGGTCACATGACGCCTCCCTGTTGGCTTCTGCTGATGACTTTGGCAAGGTGCACTTGTTCTCCAACCCCTGCTCTCATCCACGGGTATGCTTGTCCTCATTTTACATAGCTTCTCTTTTATTTTATTTTTTACTGTTTAAACTTATCAATTCAGGAGAAAGTGCCGACTTCATTTCAATTTAAAGGGGAAGTGTGTAGAATCCTGCCTGTTCACGTAGCCGTGCGTTGATGACCGTGTTCTATCCCCTTCTTCCCTCCGTGTGGCTCCCGGCAGGCCCCCAGCCACGTCTACGGTGGCCACAGCAGTCACGTGACCAATGTTGCCTTTCTCCATGACGACAGTCACCTGATCTCCACCGGAGGGAAGGACACCAGCATCCTCCAGTGGGTGGTCGCCTAAGCAACCCGGCTGCATCAGTCTCCGCCTGTTGCCTCCTGCCCACCAGAGGGCAGCACTGCTGTGCCTATGATAACACCAACCTCTAACGGCCTTCGCTCCGCACTCTTGTCTGTCTTGGTGTACTGTTACTGTCCTGACGTGCCGCTAGGTGGGGGGATGACTTCAGAATGAGCATGCTGAGACTATTTAAGGCTATTTAAAGAGTTGTAGCTCCTATTTATGTTGCAGAGGTCTATAGAGGTAAATTATGCAGTTTGTCACAGTGGCTGTAGTATTTTAATATTTAAATGTGGTGTGGTCCCTAGCACCTGATACATATTTAGAATTGAGCTTTAGGCTGTGCTTTGTCTTTTTTGTTTTGTTAATAAAGTTTCTAACCAAATTGTCTTTGAATCCTCTGACATTGATGATGATGCGGTAAAAGGCAAGATTTTGTGTTTTATTAAGTTCCCTGTTAACTTACTGTTATCCACAGAAAAACACAAAGCCGGACCTGCTAAAGAACATTAATGTGCAAAGTGAGGTACAAAAACCGTTGACTTTTAAACTACAGTCTGCAACGGTGTACTTGCGTGACTTCCTTTCCATGAGACTATATGGTATACAGTGCACACCCAGGGCTATTTGTTCATGCCAAGATGGTATACAACGTAGTATTTTCACAACTGAACTCTGCTGTGTCTTGCCACGGTTCCCTTATGACCATGAACGTGCTTGCGGCCATAACATCAACTTAACCTATTTTTTGACAGGTCGAAGCCTAACCTGTTGTTGTTATGGGTCGTGAGCGTGGTGGTGAGTGTTGACAGTCAACATGTGCCTGATTAGCAAGGAGGAAGAATGTCAATACACCATGACATTAACGTCCTACTCTGGATCCAATGTTTGAATCCTGTATGGATGTTTGCTATTTGTGAACCATGCCGAACCTGACCATGTCACTGGCCATTAAATCACCATGTGAAATGGGACTGCTAAAACACATGAAAGGGTCATAGTCTGAGGAAAACACTTCTGAGTGCTTTGTTGCAGAGTGTTTTGCCCAAAACACTTCAGCTATTTGGAATGAATACCCTCATCGATATTCCTGTTTTCCAGTACTCTAACCAAACTCTTGACTGCCTTGACTGTCCACATGTTCAAAACTGCTGATCTGTATTATGTAAAACAGAACTAACCAAAGCAGCAGGGTTAGTGGATTTTAATCTTCAAAGAGGAAGTGCATATCTTGGGTAATTGGTTGCTGGGCAATGACTAGGTTGATGCTGCAGTGACTGTCAGAGACCTGGTGTGTGGGAACAATAATTTTTCTATTTCTAGGCCTCTTTGAGACCTTGTCAGGCTGCTGCTTTCGTGGTCCTATGAAAAGTTACATTTTTACTAAAGTTGTTGGAGTGCAATTGGGCGGATAGGACTCCACAGCTGTTGCCAAGCAGCTCCTAGTCAAGTTGCTTTTGCATGTTTTCACCCCAGGGACTAAATAGAACTGATCAAGTCAGTCTTTTCCCCCAGCCCTTTCCCTGCAAATGTTGATCACAAAAATGTTTATGAAATAGAGTTTTAATTATTCAGCAAGTAATAGTTTGGTTACCATAAAGTAGGTCTTCAAGTTCATCTTATAGTACCTTCAGCTTTGACCTCATTGAGTTATTCTAGTTATTATACATACCTAATATGGATTTTGATAACTGCCTTGGCTGAAAAATCCCTTTCTGTATGACTTTAATCTTCCATGTAACTTGTGATGTCATGTTTATGTAAGTGTCAGATTTGTTTTATCGTCTTCATGATACACAGTTATGAAATTGAATCCTGTGTGAGAGAACTGACAGCCTAACATCAGGGTCAGGATTCAGCAAAATAAATGAGTCGGTTGTTCTCTGCTGCCAGGACAACGGTCTCAGAAATACCCATTACCAAAAAATATTTATCAATGTTTAGTTCCAGTGCTAAACACTAATAAACCTAATCAGTTACTGGTTTAGTCAATAACTGAGGATGTAACAACACAAATTAAAATGATTTGCCTTTGTGTCTGAATATGCATCAAGAACGTTGCCTGGGAAGTTTATTTTTAATCTTGTCTGCAAGGTGCCTATCTAATGAATAATAAATAGGTTAACATTTTTAGACCTGAGCAAGACCACAAGGGGGTTGTATATCCTGTCTGACCTATATGTGGTGCATATCGGATGTCCAGGAGCAAGTCAATCAATAGCCAATTCTGAGGATCCATTGACAAGGTTGTATAATGGAACATTCAAGACCAAAATACTTCTGATGTCTTTCTTTATATTGCGTAAATAATTTATCTTTCTGTATAAATAGAATTATAATCAAATGAGTTCTCTTAAAACAAAGTATTTTTAACAGGAAAGCGGGAATAACTTCAGCTGGATGTTTATGCATTAGAGATGGCAATTCGGGACAGAAAATTGTCCAAACCAGTCCAAACCAAACAACGGCGAGTGGAGGGGTTTGACTCTGGTCTCCCACAGGACATAAAAGGACACTAGACATCTATTTGACTCTGACACATCTGTCCCATGCTGGGTCTGTTTACCACGTTTCCTCTTTTTTTCATTGTCGTTCCAATGCCCCCCCCCCCCATTTTTGCATGTATCCCAAAACATACCCGCCTATCAGCATTGGTTCTCATTACACTGCTCACTTATCCAGGAAACCAGTCCAACCAACGCTTTATGAAAAAATCTTAATTTGACTACATTAATAAGAATGCAGGCACTCAAACGGCCACAAGGAGTCGCTAGAGAGTGGTCAGGAATTGATGCCCTGCTGGTCTTTCCCAAATCTGGTAAAGCCCATTCATGTGCACCCATTCACTGTAGTGTGTTAACATACCATAGAAGTAAACCCATGTTTGTTATTTGTAATGTCCGGTTCACAGTTAGGGTTACAGTATAGACTTGCAATAACTCCACAGCAGATTCAGGAAAGGTTAAGTTTGCACATCACACCAAACTGTTCTACTTCTTATCACACTACTCGCTGAACCAGGAAGTATTCATCGGTACATACACAGTAAAGGAGAACACATTCCTTGGTCGACAACCAGAATTGCGCTTACAGGCGTCTGACCTACAACAAGGGCTCGCTACAGCATGACAAAACAAGGCAGCCCTGTCTGTCATCCTTGCGTCCACCCAGGGCTTTGCTGAAACAATTTGTGCCACACATCTGTTTGACCTCCAGACACTGTGTTGATGCCATGACCAGGTTTCGAACACCTGGCCACAATGACGTAGATGTACTGAAAGGCAGTGACTTCAAAGCCATACCCCTTCCCACCCTCAGTAAAGACTATTTCAGGTATCACTTTCCAACACACAAGATTGGGATAATGCATTTCTCAGATCTTGTGTGCAGAATTAACATTGGCTGGCATGAAACAGCTCTCCAGCTCTAGATACGCCGAAGAGATACACTGTGATTCCTTTTCCATTTGTGATTCCCTCATGATTTATAGATGTCTGTTCACTTAGGTGACCCTAGACATTCTCTCTCTTTTACTTTACAGCCCTGATAGCCCAGCAGACTGGATGACAGACTAATTGGATCTCACACCATTACAGTGTGGAGTCGCAGGTCATATGGACAGATGCAGGTTTTATTACACGCCCTGGGCATGGAAAATGTATGCCTAAATCAGATACTATGAGCAGGAATCTTGTTTTGATGTACAACCCCGTTTCCATAAAAATTGGGACGCCGTGTAAAATGTAAATACAAACAGGATGCAATGATGTGCAAATCATTTTAACCTTATATTCAATAACAAATAGTAGTACAAAGACAACATATGAAATGTTTAAACTGAGACATTTTAGTAAAAATATGTACACTTTGATTTTGGTGGCAACAACACGTTTCAAAAAAGTTGTGACAGAAGCAACAAAAGACTGGAAAAGTTGTGTAATGCTAAAAAACTAAACCTGGTGGAATATCACAACTAATTAGGTCAATAGGCAACTGGTCAGTAACATGATTGGGTATAAAAAGATCATTCCAGAGAGGATGGGCCTGTCAGAAGTGAGGATGGGGAGGGGACATGGCCGAAGACCAGTATTGAATGACTGATCTTCGGGCCCTCAGTCCTACTCAGGCACTGCATTAAAACCAGACATGATTCTGTACTGGTAATCACTGCATGGGCTCAGGAACACTTCCGAAATCCATTGTCTGTGAACACAGTATGTCATTGCATCCACAAATGGAAGTTAAAACTTTACCATGCAAAGAAGAAACCATATACACTGCTCAAAAAAACTAAGGAAACAATTAAAACACAAATCGGGTCTCGATGAAGGAAATATATTAAAGATCAAAATCTTTCCTGTACATTGTGTAACTCGTTGAGAACAAAATGATGTAACAACGGTCATTGGAAACCAAAATCACCAACCGATTGAGGACTGGATTCAAACTCACACTGAAAATCAAAGTAAACAATTGAAATCACAGGCTGTTTCAACTTGAGTGAATTTCATCATGGCAACTCATAATGTGACTCAGTAGTGTGTATGGCCCCCATGTGCCTGTATGCACTCCTGACAACATCTGGGAATGCTACTGAGGAGACAGCGGAGGGTGTCCTGGGGGATCTCCTCCCAGACCTGGATCAGGGCATCAGTTAGCTCCTGGACAGTCTGTGGTGCTACTTGGCGGTGTCGGATGCACCGATACATAACATCCCAGAGGTTCTCAATTGGATTCACGTCTGGGGAACATGAGGGCCAGTCAATGGCATCAGTGCCTTCGTCATCCAGGAACTGCCTACACACTCTGGCCACATGAGGCCGGGCATTGTCCTGCACCAAGAGGAACCCAGAGCCCACTGCACCAGCGTAAGGTCTGATGATGGGACTGAGGATTTCATCCCGGTACCTAACAATAGTCAGGGTATCGTTGGCTAGCATGTGGAGGTCTGTGTGACCCTCCAAGGATCTGCCTCCCCAGACCATCACTGACCCATCGCCAAACAGGTCATGCTGGATGATGTTACATGCAGCATAACGTTCACCATGGTGTCTCCAGACTTCCACGTCTGTCACATGAGCTCAGTGTGAACCTGCTCTCATCTGTGAAGAGAACGGGGCACCAATGGTGGACCTGCCAATTTTAGTGTGCTCTGGCGAATGCCAATTGTGCTGCACGGTGCTGGGCTGTGAGCACATGTCCTACTAGAGGACGTCGGGCCCTCATGCCACCCTCGTGGAGTCTGTTTCTGACAGTTTGGTCAGACACATGCACACCAGTAACCCGTTGGAGGTTATATTCTAGGGCTCTGGCAGTGCTCCTCCTGTTCCTCCTCGCACAAAGGAGCAGATACCTGTCATGCTGCTGGGTTGATGCCCTTCTACAGCCCTGTCCAGCTCTTCTCGTGTAACGGCCTGTCTCCTAGTGTCTCCTCCATGCTCTTGAGACTGTACTGGGAGACATGGCAAACCTTCTTGCGACAGCATGTATGGATGTGCCAACCTGGAGGAGCTGGACTGCCTGTGCTACCTGAATGGGCTGCAGGTACCACCTCATGCTACCTGTAGTGACAAGGACACTATAGCAAAATCCATAACTAGAGAAGAATCAAAAAGTCAGGAAGGATAAGGAGAGAGCAATTGTCTGTGGCCCCCACCTGCAAAACCATTAAATTTTTGGGGGTTGTCTTGCTGTTGCCCCTCCAGTACACCTGTTGTTACTTTCATTTGCACCAAAACAGGTGACACTGATTCACAATTGCTTATGCTTCCTAACTGGAGAGATTCATATTCCTGAAGTTTAATTGACTTGGTGTTATACTTTGATAATTATGTGTTCCCTTAATTTTTTTACATACTATTTTTTAAATCAAAATGCCTACCCAAGGCATTCAGGAGAAAGAGTATTGATGCCGTGAGTCTAGAGGGTGTTACAAAGCCTACACCCTCCCACTGTCCAACATTTATCTAACAATAGAGAAAATTCCAGACCACTGGCAATCTGCTTAGAACAGGTCATCCCACCAAATTCAGCCCAAGAGCAGAACAAAGATGCTAACAGAATTCTCTAAGAACCCCAGGGTAACATCCAGGGATTTACTGGCTTCTCTTGTCACGATCAATGTCTAAGTGCATGAATAATTTGTCAGAAAGAGGCTTCACAAACTTGGCCTATATTGTAGGTCAGGAATGAAAGTCTCTTCTCTGAAAAAGGAATATCAAGGCACAACTGACATTTGCTAGACAACACTGCCTTTGAACGAAAGAACCTCATACCAGCTGTAAAGAATGTAAGCGGTGGCATTCTGGCTTGGGGCTGCTTTAGGGCCTGGACAACTTTCTATCATTTATCAGAGACATTTGCAAGGAGAATGTCAGATGATCAAATAGCTTAAGCTGAATCAAACATGGATCTTGCAACAGGACAATGATCCAAAACACACAAGTTAAGCTACAACAAAATGGCTATAAAATAAGAAATGGAGGGTTATGGAATGGCTGAGTCAAGGCCCAATTCTCCTATCTAAATGCTGCCGGGGTCTTGAAGAGGGCCGTGCATGTAAGAAAGCTCTCAAACATTATACATTTAAAGTATTACTTTAAAGAAAAGTGGGCAAGAAATGCATCCCAGTCAATGCAAAGTGTTATTTTTGTTATTATTATTAGTATTGGATTTCTTTTTCAAAAAATGATTGCAGAGTATAATCTATAAGTATCATTTGTTAAGTTGAAGGGAACATTGCAGATCAAAATACACCAAATGTGTAAAAAAATAAAAAATAAAGACAACATTTAAGAGGGTGCACTTACTTTTTCACCTTCCTGTACTTAATGAAGTCATGATCATTATATGCAGTCACATCTCGGTACAAGGCACGAGTGTCTCATTTAAACGTGCTCTTTGTTGTTTATGATTCCAGATGCTTGAACACAGCTGGCTGACCTGAATCAGTGTGGTTGCAGCTGCGTGTTGTCCAACAACTTGTTTACAATGTGAGTGTGTTATGGAAAATCAAATTAATAAAACAAGGCACTCATATAACAAGCCCAAAACAAGGGAGACATGTTTGGCCCAATGCCGAGGCACAGACATGGCTAAGAATGTATGAGCAAACGATCTATTCACTGGCACTACAGGGGCTCTATATGCACAGGTGGACTTCTGAAATGGAATGTTGCTTCTTGCTGTACGGCACAACAACAGTTGCGTTAAGTGAATTGCACAGCTTTGAAGTTAGACAGCTCCATTGCATATGTTTGATCCACTCCCTGTTACAGTAGCAAGTAAACCTTTACAGGTTTGACTGGCAAAATGTCCCGAATTCAACTTATGAAGGGGAAACAACAATGCCTATAGGACGTATTCAGAGCCTCAGAGTTTCATGCAATTAAATTAGGATTTTATCCCCCCACTAATCTGCACATTGTACTCCACCCTATTTTGTATTGTGAAATGAAATTATAAATTAAAAACAAAAAATAGAAATAAAATCATTGGATAAGTCTCCAACCCCCTGAGTTTATACTTAATGGAAGAACCCCTGCCATTGATTTCAGCTGTGGTTCTGTTGAGATAGCTCTCTTTGCACACCTAGATTTTGCTAAATTTTACCATTCATCTTTGGCTTAGTACTGCTCAAGCATTTCCAACTTTATTGGGGAGCATTGATGTACTGCAACTTTCAAGTGACACATTTTCCAGTAAATTTAGGTTGGGGCTCGGCCTGGACCAGTCAACGACATGTTCCTTTTTATTCCATCGTGACTCCACAGTAGCTTTGGCTAGGTGCTTTGGGTCGTTGTTATGCTGAAAGGTCAACTTTGGTACTGGTTTCAAACTGGTTTCCTTGAGGACTTGAACACTAAGTTGATGGTGTGGGGGGGGGGGTTAGAGATATATGCACTTTAATATTACTGTTTTGTTTTTTAAATATACATATAATTGTTAAACACACTTAAAAAAGTAATTTAAAAATTTTGAGAATGTTGTGAAGATAAGATGAGTGGAAATTCTAATGTAAATACATGAAACTCTGAAGCACTGACTTATCAAAATGTGAAAAAAAGAGCAATGTGGTGTAGACATTGTGTAGGCGCAGCAGCTGAGATCCTCCAAGTTCTCTTGGTAAAGAATGTTCTGGTGCTGAAATCATCCCATGATGAAACCTGGCTATGAGTCACATAGTATTTGTTGGCTACACTATTCTATTGTGTGTAAACTGAACAATGTATTTTTATCATGGACTCATTGTCCTCTTGTAGCACAGTTGACGTATGCCCTTTACTTGCTGGGCGACATGGCAGGAGGAGCACTTATAAGTTGAGAAAATAATATATTGTGAAGAAATTCATGCCTCTGGCAGTCTAGCATCTGATCTCACAAGGAAATCTACAGTCTGTCTGCTACAATACATTGCTGCGTACATGTAGGTAAGTTATATTTGTCTAACACTGCCAGGTTTTAATTTCATGGGTGACTGGGCAAAGTGGGGGGGCACAATTATGTCAACTGAAAATGGATTTTTTTTCTGATGAAGACAATCTCTCCCTCTTGTCATAGCATTGACACATGGCCTGATCATGCTGGGTGACTCGCTAGGAGTAGCTCATATTAAATAGGAAACGTTTTGAAAATAATATACTTTTTTTGCTGGAAGAACGCATCTTGCAAAATCGCATGAGAACTGATCCAGTGAGAGTCAGGTTATGATAGGCCCTATAACATGGCTAGGAAAGATTCATCTGGCTTTTAGCATTACAGAACCAGCTGAAGGTCTATTGCAGCCCAAATTACTTGAGATGGATATAAAACAATCCAGTGTGGCCGATGTGCTTGATACTTCTTACTGTAGCTTTCTGCTCTGGATTAATTGACACATTTTTAACCTGACGATTATCTTAAGTGCTTTCCTAGGGTTTAAAATGCTACCCACGTTCTACATCTGCATAAAGGGGACAACCCATCCAATCTGAATCTTTATCATCCAATCATTTAAACTGTAAGTTGCTTAACAAAGCATTTGTAATCTTTGATCAGCACTCAGCTTGTACCTTTTCTTGCTACAAAATGAATCATAGGTCATTAACAATCTAGTTCAAGGCAGATTATAGCATAGGCCTGGATCTGGCTCAATGTAACTCGGGAATAGGTCTGGATCTGGCTCAGTGTTACTGGTTTGAAATTGACCTGACAACCAGGATACACTTTTGGGCCCAGTACTTTTTAATAACCATATTATTGCTGTTTGTTGTGGGTCACCTCCTCATGCTGAGGATTCTGCTGCAAAATCTGTTGCCCTCGTTGATCTTTAGTTGGTCCTTTGTTCTGCCTTTTTGTTGACCTCAGACGAGTTGTAAGTACATGTTTACCAGGGCACACAGCAATGGCTCAGATTTGAATGGTGGTGATATTGATTCTGTCCATGCTAATGAATGTCTGGGTGTCTAGATAGATGTGAAGCTATCTTCTGCAGAAAAGTTATCTTCTAAGATCATTCAGTCGACTACAGTGACATTAGCTATTTGAATGCAACTGGCAATACACTTAAAACCATTGGATCCAGTTTATCACAGCACACTGTGATTAATTACAGGAGATACAATAAACAATCTTGGGGATGGCTAATTCCCTTTGTCTCCGCAGAGTTGAGTAAATCAGGTTTTAACTGTTGTTTTTTGTTTTTGTGGACTAATTTCAGGAATTCCTAAAAAAACAATTGAGGAATTGCTACCTATAGGACAGTTCAGAAGGATAATTGAGGGGGAGGTAAAAAAAATATATAATACAGCAATGTGCTTTGAAACAAATCTACAAGAAACTCCACAGCCAGGTCATATCTTTATGGGCTGTGCATGCATTATTATCGAAACACTTTGAAATTTCCTCTACTATTTGTATAAAGCTGTAAAATTCTCACTGTGTGTACTTCCTTTTTTGCTGTTGTGTTGGGCAATTTCAGTTATACAGTTTGAGAAGTACACATTCATGTACTAGTGGAAATACACAAGTGTTTCGATACTGACTTCCGTGTACAGCCAACAAAGACATGAGATGGCTGTTGAGTTTGTTGTGGGGCTGTTTGCTGTTGGGACCACATTGCAATGAGATTTTTGGTGTCAATCCACTACGATTAGTATGGCTCATTTAAGCAACTAAGCCAGCCAAATAACTAAGCAATGCAACATTGACCAGAACAAATGTCTGAATGAAACTACAGTGCTAGAGCAAGAGAAAAATAAGAAAAACAGAAATATCCCTTTAAGAATTGTTTTGTTTTGTGTTTTGAGATATTTTCTGGTTAATTAAGTTGCTAGTATGTAGCTCTCTT
>JACXGI010000856.1:38212-48793 GCA_016801175.1 Esox masquinongy
TCTCTCTCTCTCTCTCTCTCTCTCTCTCTCCCTCTCTGTCTCTCTCTCTCCCCCACCCCATTACATAAGTGTCAGAGTAACAGTTTATTTGAAGTATACCCCTACTGAAGTGAACGAAAATATTCCAATATTATCATTGTTTCAAGAATGTGAGGGATTGTTTTCATAAAAAAAATAATCATGTTAAAACCCCAGCTGCTATATGGTAACAGCATACAAGCACACACACACCTTGAACATCTTTACGACACATTGTTCGGTTTATTTTTAGGTTAACATTAAGACACTACAATCATTAATAGGCTAATCTATATCCAGTCTTTATAATAATAACAACAAAAATGGAGTCGCACACTACAGACATCTAGTTTTAAGTACCACTGTTTTTTAGAAATAGCTTTACTATTCAGAATAACAGCGTGTCTTTTGCCCCCTCTGCGCATGCATCGTCGCCGTGACGTCGTCGGACGACTAGTAGTAGGCTACTACTGAACACAATTAGTTTCAACAACCGCACATGTCTACATAATTGGGATCATACAGAAGTTGAAACTGTGTTAATTTATTTCCATACAATTTACACCTTCACGTTAGATCCAAAACATTTTACAAAAAAATGTTTTTAGACGTCCGGTAAATAGGCTACCGAAATATGTGAGTTCTCGCTCCTACACCTTCACTGTTTTCGAGGATATACAATGAACAAAATGTTAATCATACAAGGTATTCTGTCATTATCTTACCCTCAGGACAACTGTAGACTATCTCTTGAGTTCATCTGGTGTAACATGAGTTTCCCTGAAATGGAGCTATGCACCGTAAAATAAAGGAGATGTCTCTTTTAATGGACTGTAATGACATTGTTGCTAGGATGTGGGTCAGTGTGATGTACGGAAAGAAGGGGCATTATTTCAACAGGTTTCAGTTCAGCTTTTTTTCATGTTTACCATTACTTTATAATCATGTATGACTCGTCCATGGCAGCAATTTAATCACTTTCTCTCTTTGTCTTTCTCTCTCTCATTTACACGTAGACAAACACACGCACACGGACGCACGCACACTCTCCCTCTCGATTCATGTCGTTGGTCTGCCACCGAACTTGAAGGAACATTTCTTAAGAGTGTTCTTTGTATGATTTCCGATGATAAACAGTTGCTTGCAACATGAAGCGTTCTGCCAGATAGGTTACAGTGTGCAGAGTGCAGACGTCTATACCGCTAGTGCACTTCTGGTTACAGTGGCGCAATCCACATGGGCTTTAAGAAGGAGAGCGAAGGATTGTCATTTCTATGGACTCGATACAGTGCCCGATTATCTTGAAAAGGGAGCGAGGATTACACAGTTTACTCAACGAATCAGCTGCAGTATGGACAATATCGGGTTATGGAAATTGAGACCGAACGGACCTGAATGTAAGTGTTTCACCGTGTTTTCAATGTACTAAGATAGAAGTGCCCGCGACTGTCAACACTTGCTTAAGAAGGAATTAGGTTCCTTTACAGCCGCATAATTGAGATAATGACTTTCGTATATTTAATCGACTTCTGTGTAGCTGTCTATAAATCAAATTATTAATGTGAATTTCTGATAGCAATTCAGTAACTTAAGATTGTTGCTGGCACTACAATGAAATGTGAAGATCTAACTTCTCAAATGTGGCGGTGTAGTATGGCTATTTTACTATTTTATTATTATGATTTATCAAATGAATCCAACTTATTCAACAAGCATTGAGAGCAAGAATGTCTTTCCTGTAAGAAATAATCAACTAAATATCCAAATAATATGCAACCTTGTAACATGTAACAGCAGCAACAGAATTATAACATAGCTTAACATTTTAAGTAGGCTGTGGCACAGGTCCAATTCTTTTCCGACCTTCATATGTATAAGAAGATTGTTTAGTGCGAATATTGACAAAAACTGGACCCATACTTTTTTGATCCAGACAGGGCCCTTGTCTGATTAGTTGTCCTACCCTGGCACATTAGTCTGGTTTGAACAGGGGCAGTATACAGACAAGGGCCACACTGTTGAAAAACCTGATGGAACCATCCATCAATAGAGAAGTAATCACGAATTCTGTATATATGAGCATCATTTTTGTACTACATCACATACATCTATCTGAACATTCCAGAATGTAAAAAATAAATACTGAATGCAGCTCTTAGTCCCTTTCTGTTGGCTCCACCTGCCCCTCCCGGGCCAAAAAGAATTAGCCTGTGAATTGTGTCACTCTGAGGCACCGGCTGTACGGGGTGGGGACAATAAGGAGACCGGAGGGGCCCCGCCTAGTTATCTAAAATAGTAGAGGCGGGTCTTTGAGTGTGATATTTCATTTCCTTTAGGTGAGATGCATCTCTCCCACCTAGAAGTTTCCGGTGTTGTGTGGATCGGGTTCTGCTCATCTTTATTCTCTTTACATAGTATTCCCTTAACTTTTATTCTCCCTCTGTGGCTGAACCTAACCCTTTACACATCTTTACCTATTCCTCTGCCTTGTACAGTATTTATGTAAAGCAGATATTAAAAAAACGTGGTAAATTGTAGGCTACAACTTCTCGGCTAGTTGTTACTTTTTGTATTGTAGTGAAGCAGGGCATTGTCCACACACACCTTGCATCTCATGAAAACGTTTGCTCTCTGACCATCCGTGTGGATAAATTGGGATGTAGACTTTACAGTTATGTGACCATGTCATGGCTTGAGTTGCTGAAAGATCTAACACAACATCTAGCTTCTGCCAGTTATCAAGTATGCATCATTTTATAGACAACTCATGATTAAACATGGAAGTTCCGCAACTGGGTGAAACTCAGCCAGTGTTTGCAATTACAGTAAAAAAATTCTATTCTGTCTGTTTTTTGCATGTTCAGAGTTTCCTGTCTACAGTCTTTGTATGAAATCTATGCACATGCGCATAACCTTAAGGAATTATATTCAGGAGAAATAAACAGCCTCTTGTATGAAGATCCTTGTAAAGCCTGTATATTAACACGTGTGAAGTTTCGATAATTACATTTTGCCATATCTTAGCTGTCAGTCAAACTCAAGTGAAAAGAAGGCACCCTTTAACCCTCTCACCTGCTGACCTTCAATGCTCACGTTGTTCTCAACGCTGTGTGGTTTGCTAAAGGTTCTGGAGCTATTCACCCTGGTTTTCAGATCGTGTCGTTTTACCAAGGCATTTCAACTGCTACTGCCCACCTCCCTTACTTTTAGAAGGCAATTTTTGGAAAGTTCCGCACCTGTCGAGAAAACCTCCACACAATACCTCATGCTAGTTCATGCTTTCAAACCACAGTCTAAAGGGATAGTACAGCAATTTAGCAGGTTTACATGTCATTGTCTTCTTAACCTGAAAGCAGTTTCTGGCAAAGAAATAACTGCAATCTGAACTTTGGTTTTGTTAAACTAGTCACTGTAAACCATTAACAACACAGGGATAGTGCAATCAATGTTTCTGTTACTCCATTTAAACTTAGGAAGAATATATGAATTTGTAAAAGGACTACTCCTTTAACTGTGTGAGTTACAACATAGCACATAACAGGGCTTTCTTTCTCATGCACTCACTGTGTTGCATGCTGGGGCTCTATTTACTGTAGTGTACTGTACCCAGTGAACTGGAGCTGTAAAGGGTTTTACCGCCCCATCACCTGTGTTTTTATGGCATCATATTAAATTATGTCCACACACAATAGCTGTTGAATGATCTCTTCCAGGTCAACCACTCATGAGGGTCCAGTAGCTACTCGAGTCCTGCCTGCCTGTCTATCTGCCTGTCTGTCCATTTGTCTGTATGCTGGTCTGTTTATCAGTCTGCCTTTCTGCCGGCTTCCCTGTCTGTCGGAATCCTGATTATCCGGGGACAATGCAGATGGAAGCACTAGCACATTTCATGTAACCGAGCTGACCCCACATATTTCCTGACACCATGTATTTCCTGACCCCATGTATTTCCTTACGCCAAGTATTAGCTGACCCCACATATTTCCTGACCCCACGTATTTCCTGACCCCACGTATTTCCTGACCCCATGTATTTCCTCACTCCACGTATCAGCTGACCCCACGTATTTCCTGACCCCACATATTTCCTGACCCCACGTATTTCCTTACGCCAAGTATTAGCTGACCCCACGTATTTCCTGACCCCACATATTTCCTGACCCCACGTATTTCCTGACCCCATGTATTTCCTTACGCCATGTATTAGCTGACCCCACGTATTTCCTGACCCCACGTATTTCCTGACCCCACGTATTTCCTTACGCCATGTATTAGCTGACCCCAAATATTTCCTGACCCCACGTATTTCCTGACCTCATTTATTTCCTCACTCCACGTATCAACTGACCCCACGTAGGAGCTGACCCCACGTATTTCCTGACCCCACGTATTTCCTGACCCCACGTATTTCCTGAACCCTTGTATTTCCTGAACCCTCGTATTTCCTGAACCCTCGTATTTCCTGAACCCTCGTATTTCCTGACCCCACGTTTTTCCTGACCCCACGTTTTTCCTGACCCCACGTATTTCCTGACCCCTCGTATTTCCTCACCCCACGTATCAGCTGACCCCACGTATAAGCTGACCCCACGTATTTCCTGACCCCATGTATTTCCTCACTCCACGTATCAGCTGTCCCCACGTATCAGTTGACCCCACGTATTTCCTGACCCCACGTATTTCCTTGCCCCACTTGTTTCTTGAACCCATGTATTAGCGGACTCCATGTATTAGCTGGCCCCTTGTATTACCTGACCCCGTGTAGTTCCTGACCCCTCATTATTCCTGGCCCCGCGTATTAGCTGGCCCCACGTATTTGCTCATAGTCTCACACAGCGGACGTGTGAAAAGCAAGAACCCCTAATGGCCTGACAAGTAGAGTGGTTATCACCAAATAACAAGCAGGGAGGATCAGCTGGCCTGACCACAGCTTTGTCAAATTGGATATTGTTTTCCAGGCAGAATTGGATTGAATGCTTCGGTGGTGTTGTCATTGGACTGTAGTCTTTCATTTTTGGTACAGGATATAGGGAGACCTTTAACCTTTAGCCTTGAAAATGATTTTTTTTTTTTAAAAAGGCTCTCCTGTGGAAATAACTTAATTTTCAGCTGAACGTTTTATTGAATGTTTGCATTTACAACTATTCATTCAAATTCCACATCAAGCCTTCAGACATAAAAGAGCTCATGGTGGTGGAATGGCTGGCAATGCTTTCCATGTAATCCCTTTAAAGGATGCATTTCCTCATTGTGCTGGCATGGAGTAGTGGCTGTGCCCTCAAAAAACAATACCTGGAATTTGCATGGACAAGTTATACCTGGAAATGATCTGGTCTATTTTTGTTTTATCATTTGCATTTGTCTAATGCCGTGCCATATTAGACATCTTTTTTTTTTGGGAAGTTGAAAGGTTTCACTTTTGTTTTCAATCTTGCTCCTGTTCCTGACATTCCAGCTTTAGTGACTTGACTGGGGCCAATTCCATTTTAACTTCAGAAAAGAAAAGAATTAATCCTGAACTGACTCCATTACAATTGGAATTTATTTAACTGTGCGGTCGCCCCGTATGTCAGACCTTACATGTAAGTTACATTACCATGCAAAACCATATACTACCTGTATTTCACGTTCTACCTGTGTCTTTGTAAATATTAAGACTAAAGTCAAACCCACCTACAAATCTGCCTTTTTTTTGCCAAAACTGTGCCGTTTCCAAAATGGATTATATTTTTGTCAAGTAATTGTAATTTAAAGGTTTACAGATTACTTTCTAAATATATACATAGATATATACATATCACCATCATCTTTACACTCTGGTGCACTGGCCCTCACTGCATCCGCAACGCCAGAGTCACTGGTAGGTACTGGCTTATCTACACGCTCTTCATAGACAAACCTCCACATGACCTCGGCTGGCTCCTCAATATCTTCTGACCCAGCGGAACACTGCCGCCAGATACCTGGTCATCCCTAAAGTCGACACTACCTTTGGCCTCTTTTCAGTTCTCTGCTGCCATTGACTGGGACAAATTGCAAAAGACTTGACACTTCCGTCACTCCTTATTCCTTAAAAACTATTAGCCGCTACCCGATCAGTTCACTTTCCAAGCACCTTAAATGTCTTTATGTATCAGATCATATAGTGATCCTCTTATCGAGCTCTATGGATCACCTCACATGGAGAAATGTATTGGCCTTTTGCCTTTTCCATTGTGTTTAGTGTCAGTTCAGTACTAAATTGTAACTGAGTGTTGTCTGCCATTGTTATTCCTTTGGCCAGGTTGTCACTGTAAATGCAAATGGGTTTGCCAACAATGGACAAAATGTGTTTGCCATGTGTAAATCAGATCCTATGTATGGTTGGGGATTGAACACAGTAATACAGCAGATAACACAGTTCACTTACAGCAGAGTGTTGCCTTTGGTGAGGTGATATGATAACGTTAATTAAATCTGCAGTCAATAGTACCATCACGTAAAATTCACGTCTGACTGAATCGCACAGTTTTTATATGTGTGAAAATGTATTATTTTTAAATTAATATAATAATATTATGTGGTTTAAATGAAAGGCGTGTATAATTTCATAGAAGGAAACATCATGACATACAACTGAATTCCAGAGGTCCTATAATATGTTGGGATCCCATTAACTCTCTGTCCCTAATTATGCAATTGTTTGTGTGCTATAATACAAATACATTTTTATTTAAAAAAAGTAAAATGTTCATATCTTATTTCATAATGCAGAACTGTAATTTTTACATTCCAATACTGTTGCTGTACACCTTTGTGTAAAGACTGAAACACTTGTCCCCGATGGTCCCCTCGAACAAAAGGCCAGCCTCCTAGAGAGGAGCATTGCGGTAAAACACAGCGTGGTCACAGAGACAGGGATGATGACCTCATGGCCAACAAGCATTTGGAGACGGCGTCAGGTTGTCAGCACTTTTACACAGATATCACAGATGGAATACAAGCCTCTGAGTGGTCTGCACTCTGTCTGCACCTGCGACCAGCACTTTGCCTAATCTGCAGCCCGTCGATAACACAACGCTTTAAAATGTAAGTGCTTGTGTATGAAATGTGATATAGGGAAAAAAGCCTCGGAGTAAAAAAAGTAAAGATGTTGTCTTCTGTGGTGAGTGCAGCTGTGGGTCCAGTGTTGTGACGTTCATGATGATTTGTATTTTGACACTGTGGAGCCCCTGGACTGGTTAAAATGGTATATAGCATGTTTGAAATATACTCATTCTGAGGCATTGTTTATACAGGGGCCAATGGCTTTTCTACCTGTCATGGGATTTAAAATTCACTGGTAGTAGGGACTGACTTTACACCCTTGGTTGTCCCGGTTTGACATGGTCCTTTAAACTGTATTATTAGTAGCCATTTCTCAGGGACTTTTTGGTGGTAGGCTTGACCTGTTTTCTCTGCAGCAGCACAGATCATATACTCTCCCACCACCCACACCTATGTTCTCACTGTGAGGACGAAGGAAAGCTTGTTGAGGACATGTTTGTTGATTGTTAATTGTGTAATTTAGGGTTAATTTTCACAACCACACATATTTTTGGTAACACGCAGTGAATCTCATTCTGGTTCTGGGCTCCCATGGGGATTTGTACAGCTGCTTGGTTATACACAAACGCACAAGCTCTTCGAGCCATAACAACACCAGAGTGAGCCTACCACAGTCATGTCTCATGTGGCTTCATTCTCTGTACAGGCTCCTGCATGCCTGGCCCCTCTCCTAAACGCCAGACTAGCCTTTTTTTGCCATGAATCTAGTTACCGGGCAGCTCTACCCTGAATGCAGAAATTATGTGATTGGTTGACTCAATTATTTAGGCAGAGCTTACGTCACAACTATGAAAAACGCATGTTGAAGTTTATATTTAGAAGGAAAGAGTTAGGGTTTGAGGTTCACATTTGATTTTTGAGTTTCACCCGTAAACAGTCTAGTTGAATGGGAGTCATCTCTGTGAAACTTAGTGATCAAGTTTACCAAAGTGTAACCCTAACCCTAAAAGTGAGCATTGTCCGACAGGATATTAAAGTCACAGCTCATAAGAGCATAATGATAGAAACACCTGCTTCAGTCTTATGGCACCTCTTATACTAAGCCAGATGCAGAACTTTACCAAAATCATCACTAGGTTAATTGCAGAAAACAAATGCCTTATGGGTACCTTTGAGAAAAAAAAGTCTGCCAAAATTCCCAGCATGGTCAAAATTTGCAGCTTTTGTCTTGGTATAAAATGGGTATTATCAAAGACTTTCTTCACATGAACAGTATGAATAGGCACTTTGGTAAGCAATATTTGGGGTTTGCCCTATTTATAGCCTCATGACTAGCTGCCCGTTTCCCCAGAATGTTACTAATCAACTAAACTAAACACCTTTTGACATAACAGGAAGTCACACAGGAAGTGAGAAATCTTAGCGGCACCCTTACCCCCGAGCCAGACTTCACTACATTGAAGTGATCTATTTGCACGCTGGCATTTGCCTTGTGATACCGCTGTGTATTTCCTCTTGCGTGCAGCTGTGCTATTTGTCTAGGAAGTGTCAGCAGCATTCTCCCACAGTGTACTCTGGATCTGCTGCCTCTTCAAGCCTGTCGCCCAGTGATAACAGTGGCTAGTATGGCTCTGGCTATGGGTCTTAAAGCCTCCTGGAGGGTTTACAAGCTGGATGGAAAAACAAATAATTATCTAAGAAATAAATAACTCATATTGTCATAAAGAGCTGTTTTTTTTAAAAGTCCCCTTGTTTATGTGTGAGCTTTAGTGTTTCGGTGTGTCCCTGGGGTTGACTGGTACTTCACCATCCCAACTCAGAGAGAGATGAGAGGGTAATACATCACTGGTCTTGTAGAAACCTCACAAGAGTCAACAGCAGGCACCGCCACGGCCTGACACGCATGCATTAGTTTCCGCTGCAACAAGCCGATTGGGCCAAATTAAGGCTCAGCCAATAAAACTGCCCGATGGAAATATGACTGGGAAAATGTGGCACTTTCACTGAAGTCATTATTTTTCCCTGCGGTATGCCTGCCCTGGGATTTCTAGAGACCAACCGTTGGCTCTCCAGCCGAGCGTGAAATGAGCAGGCTGCTAGACCAGGATTAAATACCTGCTCTTTGCTCAGGACCAAGTGAAGGCCACTGTGGCCGACGCTGCTCACGGCTGGGCTCCCCCCTCGTCGGTCACTGGCTGCGTAGGGCGCTGGGGGGATGTGGGGAGCTAAGAACATTGTGCTGCTTTGGTTTTCAGTGCAGACGTGGTGGCCGAGGAGAGAGAAAATGCGGCCTTGCCCGTCATCTCATGGACACTACGGTATTTCACATTCTCATGCCTGTGAAATGGGATGCTTGATATAGATAGGTAACTGACCTCTGTAATTTGTGGGCATGCCAAGGTTAGTATCCATTTCACAGAGTCACTTCTTGATGTACAGCGTGTGTACAGTGAGACTGTACAGCGTGTGTACAGTCTTTGGTTTTATTTCTTGAGTACACTTTTTTTGTATCCATGTCCGATAAACATCTGCAACAAAACACATTTCAATATCAGTAACATCATTAGTACTTAGTTTAAGATGCGCAAGATATTTAATGGGGACTGTGCGTCAATGTGACCTTTAATATTCTTGTACCTCCATTACCGAGTTACGCACGTTCCCCACATAAGAATGTCCGCTGATTTTATATATTAGGTTTCTGTGAATGCTTTTAAATCAGTCAGATCTACCTAAGTTGAACTTAACACCAGATGAGAATGAGATATGTGCAATTGAATGGAAACAGCATGACGCTGAGACCCTACTAACTGTAACATTATAACATAATGAAATCATGGGTGCCGGATCTGTACTATACAGAGGAGTCTAGCTATGAATATGAGTATTCTCTTCAACGTCATGTTATTCTTTGCATCAGTCATTTGTGCATAATTGTAAAAAATATTTGTAGATATGTAGCATATTTACTGTGATTATTCAACAGGATGTCATTTTTATGTGCTAAACATAGCTTAAACATAGCTTAGTGCTTGTTGATGGAATTACAGTTGCACAGAAATAAAACAACCCATCTTTACATAATCTCTGAGGACATCTATTTGGATTTTCTATAGTCTGTATTTTCTATTTTTAGGACAACATATTGCATAATAGTTTTTGACCCAAAATCCCCAAAATAGTGTCCGTGCATCCGTTATCAACTGCTCATTTGAATAGTTTGCATTAAGTATGTATTGAAACAAGTATTTGTTTGTATCACGTTTTAGCACTAACAAATACCCACAAAAACAATGTATATACTGTAGCATTAAGACTTGACGCTGAATGATCCGGCTAGCTCAACCTTTCACTGGGCATTCATTTTGTCTGTACATGTCTTTCACCAGGTAACCATTGATTTACCAAAGTTTACTTTGAAATTCTGTGAGAAAATGAGTTTAACAACCAAAACACAACATGACATGATATCTCCAAAAATATATTCTGTTTTACCAACCAGTTAATCCAATAGCCAAAACAAACACCGGACACATGT
>JACXGI010000856.1:48893-82806 GCA_016801175.1 Esox masquinongy
ACATTTTTCATGACAGAACACCAGGCCACCAGCCAAATTGTGTGTGTGTGTGTGTGTGTGTGTGTGTGTGTGTGTGTGTGTGTGTGTGTGTGTGTGTGTGTGTGTGTGTGTGTGTGTGTGATGGATGGGTGTGTGTTTGTTTTCATGCTTTGCACTGGAGATGTCTTAGTAGGAAACATACACCTCTACCAAGACAAAGTCCTGACATGGTCCTAATTAGGAGGCTAAGTGCATGATGACGACAGAACAGACCACACAGTCTAGACTGTGATAACAGTCCTGCTGACCGAGCCACCCCCCTATGGTTAGCAAGGCTGTAATGATCCCCTGTTTCGTCATACCTCCAGCTCCCAACAAACCCTTCAGAGCTACTTTACATTGATGACATTAGAACAGAAACCCATGGGGTCACACTCGGAGACTTTTGCTCGGACATTAGTTTTACGCCTGTGGTCTGACATGACTGTCAGCTAGCTTTCTTAAAAGATCAGACATGCTATGTTGATGCTGTTCAAAGATAAATGTTACAGCCAGAGTCAAAAATGGCTATTTTGTAGAAAAGCTTTTGTGTCTTGATTTAAGTGTTGGGCATCATTTTAGCAGTAAGATTACGTTTAGGGTTAAGGTCGTTGGTTAGGTTTCAAATCGTATTTTAAGAAGAAACATTTTAGAAACGGAAGGGGTTTAACCATAATTATGACTTAGCTGTTTAAACTTGTGTAGACAGCCTTTCGGTACTCCCCCATCATTGAATGAAAGGAACAGGAGAGGATCCGTCTTTTCTCAGCTCTTTAGTTCCTGAAATGGTAGATATGGAATGTTCTGCGCATATGCTTAGATTTCTAAGATTGTAGCTGCTAACATGCCAGTTTTATATAACATCATCAGCATGATACGAACAGGCAATCTATTGAGGCCGTATGAGCCAACACATTATCGCAGGTTTTTGTGAAAGATTTTTTAGACGTACTTTGAATACTAGTGTAATAAATGTTGGATAAGGGTTATGGTTGGGCTTAGGTAGTGGTTAGGATTAGGATTTAAACAGGGTCTTTTGTTCTTGCTAGCCTGTTCGCAATAAAATCCCCACCCTCTTCCTGCTTGAAATGCACGTTGAGTCACCTATGCCGTTCTTACAACTGCAGACCAGAAATGCAATTCTTACGAGCCCAGATCAAACCCTTGTTACTGGTGGCTACCAAGTGGCTTCCGAAATGAGGAACTCCAAAGGTATTATCATCATGTGCTCTCTGTCGAATCGTGCAGCAGCCTACTTGCATGACCTTTGTCGGACATGAGGTCTAATAGGTGTTGTTTTTGAGCAAATCTGTGATTAGGCAGAGATGTAGGCTATAACCTCACAGTCAAATGTTGAGTAAAAAAGAGGGGAAATTCAGCAGCACTTATGTGTGAAGAGTTAAGAGAGTGAGTACCAGAGCGCGAGCAGCTGTTAAGTAAAGAGTGTGTGGACAATAAATAAATTGTACAGAAGAGTTCAAAAGATTCTGAATATTTACCAAAAGACATCCAAAATCATTTTCATGTGCAGTTACAGAATTATATTAATCAATGCCTACATTAATTGGTTCCACATGTAGACTATTGTATTGTAGACACCTTAATGCATCCTTTTAAATATATTATGTAAACTTGAAAATTACAATTGAAAAAAATGCATATAAAATTATCACATTTTGAGATATTGTGATGTGACTGTCTCCCCACATAACAAAAAACAGCTTGACTAAAGAAGTGAAATGTGTAGTTATGGGGCCCATTTCCCCCCCAAAACATCAAATTTGTGATTAAGAAATAAAGATAGAAGGCATTAACTCAAGGAATATCTACTGTATTTAATAATAACAAGGAATAGATAAACTATATAACAGTAGCATGGGTGTATACAGTTGGCACCATGTCTGTGTGCATGGCGTTACAGGTCTTCAGTTTGTTATGTACATATACAATAGATGAGGGTAGCAGTGGATAGGTAATAACAGTACCAGCATAATACTGTGTGTGATGAACGTTAAGTCTGTGTTACACTGTGTGTTCATGTTACTGTATGAACGGGTGTGTGTGTGCTCACTGTTAAAGGACAGTGCGAAAATTTGATAATTACAGACTTTGTTATAGACATTTGATAATTATTCAACAGTGTTGTTTAACAGCATTAAGCCCTGTGGGTAGAAGCTGTAACAGGTTGCCATGACAAACTAGAGGCCCTACACAAGCAATGCCTGCGATTGCATGGCTTATAGCAGGGGTATTCAACACTTTCCCTACAAGGTCCGAAGCCTGTTGTTTTTTTTCTGTTCTACCTCATCATTAATTGCACCCGCCTGGTGTCCGGGTTAGAGGTTTGAAATGAAAAAATGGGGTGGAGCTTCCTGACAGACAGGACCGGATCCTGATGTGGTCTCATTGTGATAAAACCCCAGCATTTTAAAATCAAATGAGCTATAGATCCTCTGTTGCTAAAGTATGTTCCCTTGTGCTGTAGCCAGCGGAGAACCAAATAATCCACTAGGCTATTGTGGCTCAGACGCGGTTGGCAGTAGGCCTGTCTCTCCACTTTTGCACTGGCTCCCATCCACACACGTTTCATGTCTGCCGTTTTGCCAGGGTCCTACTAGAGGTGTCTTCTGCCTCCCCAACTCCTTTTCAACAGCCATCGGAGAAGGAGGTCAGAAGGGAGGGAGCGTGAGGACACAAGGTTTGTTAAGTGTCCTCACATTTGAATGTGTCAAGTGTTGGCACATTATGGCAAATATAAGCATTTAGCAATTTCCCTATTCTCATGAATTATTCGGTTATTGTCATTTGTAGTTTGTTATAAAATTCTCTGATTGCGTCTTTGATGTTTCATTGGGAGCGGTTGGCCTGAGTACCAGGATATATGCGGCTTATTGTAGCCTATTGAAGTGCTGTTTGGGCAGGTTCTAAAAGGTTTCATTTTCAGTTTAATTTTGGGTTGCAGAATAGTAAGTCTGCACTTCAGCCGTTTACCTCCCAACATTTCTCAGTCTTATTGTAACCAAATATTAGATTTCAGTTGAGGTAAAAATAAATCAAACACTGGTTTTTCACAACAGGTCCCCATGATTGTCTCAATGCATTTGGTCTATCTCAGTCAAAATGGTACTGAAATTACTGTAGATTTATTAGGGCCAACATAAATACACCCATGGTTACCAAGAATTCTTGCAAACACTGGCTAAGCAGGAGTAAAGCAGACACGCAAACTTAATTTGCAGACATGGCCTTCCTCATTGGCTCCTTGAACAGATATTTCAGTTCAGTGTAAGAAGTCACAGTTACACTGTAATGACAACACATGTAGTGGAAATTGCATTGCTTGTTACCATGTTTACAAATACGTTGTTTTTTTAATCGCTATTGAATTTTTTCCTGCATACTTTTCAGTAACGACTGTCACAAAGTTGTAGTCATTTGTGGACAGACGTGCTGAGAGTCCAAGATTATAAAATTGCATTCACTGATAGGTTGTATGATCCTACAACCTACCAGTGAATGCATACGCAACATTTTTTTTAAAGAAGTGAACAAGTCTTGTTCATCTAAATACTACTAGTTTAGTGTAAAAATACTGCATAAGTACACTGGGTTACACTTTATTTGGAGCTCTACAGATATTCGTACTATCAACAAACTATCAAAAGCAAAGTATATGCTTACAAATGTTTAGCTTTGGGTTAGGTTTAAGATTAGGGTTAGTTTAAGTAGATAGTTAACTGAAATGTTATAGGTAGTCAAACTGTAGATGCTTTACAGACTATCAAAAATAAAGGGTTACCGTACACTGATTTAACATTTTGTCATTTAGACAAAGTTATTTATTTAATATGAAGTTAGATGTCCTTTCCTCCAAGTTACCCTAATATTTTTCTAGGTGTTAGTAACAGGATTTAGATCACTACAATGGTATTACTAGTACAATGTAATTACTAGGTGTTTTACAAAGGATTAAAGGGAAAGAGAACAAACAGATAGTGATAAACAAATTAAATAGGAAGTTTAAACATACCTGATATATTTTTGCTTCACAATAGTCAGTAAAGTAGAAATCACTCCTGTTTTAAAACTCCCCTTGCTAACCAAAGAGCCTAACCAAAGGTTACTGTAAAAACAGTTGGAATAAATGTTACCTTGACAAAATTGAATTAAATAAGTTATTTCTAATATTGCAGATTTGTTAAATAATGTCCTGGGATTGCATAACAGGCTTCAGATCCTGCCGGGCCATTCAGACACTGCCTTTTTTCACTGCTTCAGTGTAACTGACTTGGAAAATATTTCACGTGGCTGAGGGTGGTAACATTGAAGAGTACGCAGAAGCAGTGACTGGTTTCATAACGGAGTGCATTAGCCAAATTGTTATCGATTCCCAAATCGTAAACCATGGGTTAACAGTGAGATCGGCGCCATGCTCCTAACACATTCTGCAGCCTTTACTGTGGTAACTCGGATGACTAAAGGACATCCAAGTATGCTCTTAGGAAGGCAATAAAAGCAGCTAAGAGGCAACGAAGAAACCAAGTGGATTCTCTCTATGTGGCATCAAACATCGGGAATATGTGGAATGGACTAAGGACTATTACAGACAACAAAAGGAAAATCAGCTCTGTGGGGGCTTTTTCTGCTTCCCTGCCGAGGATCTGAACACGTTTTATGCAGGTTTTGAGAGGGATTCTACAGCCAAGGATGTACAGATGGTTCAGGAGGCCTGACCACTGCAATAATCCAGGGCAGATGTGTGCAGATACCTGAAGTATAAACCCTCGCTCCTAGTCTCCTAGACCGGACACTGTCTCCGGCCGCGTTCTCGAGGCATGTGCTGATCAACTGGCTGATGTCCTTACTGATCATTTCAATCCATCACTGCTTAAGTCTGCAGTCCCTGCATATTTCAAGAAGACCACCCTTCTCCCTATCCCAAAAACACAGTCCTCTGCATTAAACCTCTACTAACCCCTTGTCATGAAGTGCTTTGAGGGCTTAGTCGACGCACCCGTCACCACCTCCCTACCCTCAACTTAAGGCTGCTATTTTTCATGCAATTTGAGATAATCCTTTTATAATGAAAAGCACTTTGCAAATGCAATAAATTATTCTTATTATAATTACTGCGGTTTGCTTACGTGTCAAACAGGTCTGGATATGACCCCCCCACCACCACTCTGTCGTCTCTCACTTGGACCAAAGGAATACATATGTGAGAATGCTGTTCCTTGATTGCAGTTCAGCATTCAACACTATTGTGCCTCGCAGGCTTGTGGTGAAGCTCAGGGATCTGGGCCTCAACTCCGCCCTGTGCTGGTTGATCGTTAACTTCCTGTTGGTCAGACCCCATGTGGTTTGGATGGGCAGCTCCACCTCCTCCACCCTGACTCTCAGCCCTGGTTCCCCACAGGGATGTGTGCTCAATCCGCTCCTCTTCTCTCTGTTTATGCACGACTGTGTGGCCGTGCACACCTCCAACATCACTGTTAAGTCAGGACCACGACACCGCCGTCATTGGCCTGAACTCCGAGTGTGACGAGACTTTTTTAAAAATCGCTAATAAATACATTTTGATCCAACCTATTTTGATATTTATGCATTCTTTATAACACTTGAAATGTAATGAACAAACAGTTCTATGATCCTTAAGATATGCCTTATTCCTTTCAAACTGATTTAAAAATATTAATTAAACTATTAACCACTATTCATACGATTTGAGAAAAGATTTGTCTTAATGTATGACAGAATACTTAATAATCAATAATCTATGACTTCAGAAACATATGAATCTGTATTTTAAACAGGCAAAAGCAATAAGAAATCATTATGTCTAGTTGTTTTACAGTGTCTTTAGGGCTTGGGGTAACTAAAGGTTAATGACAAGGAAAACCCGCATGTCCTCTATTTCTGGTTTAAGAACACTGTGGAGTGCAGTGACAATATTGCCTGCTGAACTGAATATGGCTTCAGATGGACTTTGCATCTGTACACAAATGCGAAGGTATTTCGGGCAACGTTTGCCAAAAGTCACAAATGGTTAACGCAGATGATCAAGATGAGATAGTAAAAATACTTGATAAGGCTAGTAAATAGACCTAATCAATTATAAAGATAAGCTTGTATAACTGATATCTGCTTATTTGTGTGTCGATACTTTTTAGATTAGACCATAAAACAACAAGGCCGAGGATGGATGCAAGTCAGTACGATCATCTGTAGATCATGTTTGGACACAATGGGACTGTGTGTCGATCCCGACATTGCCCGAACTTGTTACCAAATCATGTCTTATTAGTTCATGAAAAATACCCTCTGTGATGTTCTGTCTTCAGTTTCTGTTTTGCTCTTGCGAGTGTTTTTAGTTGTTTTTTTTTTGTTCATGTGCATACCTAAAATAAAGCTTATGGCCATTCCCACAGCATCTACTAGGACCAAGACTGTTGTTGGAAGATTGTCTACACTGACTACAGTTCACACATTTTCTCAATAGATTGGATGTGAGTAAGGTATCTGGTTTGGTGACTCATACATCCAGGAAGACCAGGTGGCTGTTTTTAATGCTGTGAACCAGTAACAAGCTTTGGGATGAAAATGTTGTTTTGTCCCGTAGATTATTGGCAAACTGTCATCTTTGTGTGTTAGCCAACCTATTGTATTAAAATCACCTCTTTGTTGCTTTAACATACTCAGCATTTCCTGCTTTAAAATTGGTATGCCTGTAGCTACTCGATGGGCATGCAAGATCAAATGCACCTATGTGTTTATTCTCAGTGTACTTGAGTAACGTAGGCTGACCTTGCATGGGCGGAAAATGACATGATTGATTAGAGCAGGCGGATGTTCTTACAGTTTATAATTTCCAGTAGATCTGTTCAACATGTCTGTCAATGACTGGTGAAACACCTTATGTTTGGAAATTGACTTGAGTGACCCCTCGTCACAGAGGAAACTCACATTCCCACAGTACCTAGATACGCTTAATTTAATTTAGCCAGTTCAGTCCATCTTCAGACCCAACCATTTTACAACTACAGCATTAATGAAACACTCGCTGGTAATATAAATTCCTCAACAGACCAAGGCAAATTAACTAGTGAGAATTTTATTGATTTATCAAAAGCGTTTGTTTCAGTTGATCACTCTTACTAGGAATACTTAAAAACATTGGTTTGCATAGGAGATCACTAAATTGCTTCCATACTGTATCTTAATAATTGTAAACAGTGTGTTTTCATAGGAGGACCGATATCTAAACATTTTGGGCTCAGTAGAGTGGTACCTCAAGGTGTCAGTATTGCCCCCACTGCTTATTTTCTGTATCCATCAATGAATTGCCACTACTTTGCATGAATACACATGTTCACTTATACGCTGATGACACAGTCAAGTGTTTCGGAGGTACAGGCAAATATCCAAGAAGATTTCGACACTTAAGACAAGTGGTTTCTTAAATCACATGCTGTTTAGTACACAGCAGAAAATATCACACAGCAGAATTTTTTTTTAAATTCATGCACGTGATGGGACAATGCTTGAGAATGTTGAGTGTTTCAAATACCTGGGTTTGACCATAGATTCTGAATTAGTCGTGTTGATTCCATCAGGATAACAGCTAACTATGCTTGGGTTACTAAACAGATCACATAATTGTTTTACTGCATCCATCAGAAAGACTTCAGTAGTCCAGTTGCTGCCTCCTATCCTACATTATGGTATAGCATCTACCAAAACACAAGCAAGGCCTTACTTTCCTAATTAGATGTATTTCAAATATCTATGATAGTTTCAGATTCATTCTTGGATACCAATAAAAGACACAATGTATGACTCACTAGATTGCATCTCAAGGTTTTTTATGTTACAAAATGTGCCTAAAATAATTGTGTATTGGATGTACCCAAATTGAGAGGCTGTTGTGTATCTCAGGGATTGTGTAGAACAGGTGTGTGTGGGAGTGTGACATTAAGGAATGTTTTCTCATTTACTGATTTTCTCATTTACTGACATCATCTGTTCATCGTAGGTGGAGTCGGGGGTCAAAGGGCAGCTGCGAATAACAGATATGATCTGACCATTGTATTTTTCCATCTGACGGTATTGTAAGGGTACGGTCTGGTAGTATCTTTCTCATACTGGAGCTCCTCCTGGCTCAGGTTGGGTTTCTTCATCCCTTTATTCTGTGTCCCTGCCAGGTGTCGACCTGCTGTATTTGGCATCAGCAGTTGAATAGTTTCCTACCTTGACGTCATCCCAAATTCCAATGACATTCTGTATGCACTTGTCCCTTCCCTTTTCTGTCTTTGATAATTGACATTGATGACGCCGAAATGTCAAGCTTTTAAAGGCTGTTGACATTAGAGGGATCACCAGAACATTATAATATTCAGGGCTTGTCGTATGGTTTTATATTGGTCCTTGGTTTAACATTATTTATTTATTTTATTGATGCTTGGATTGGATTCAGTAATTCTGAATTATGCAAATTTTAGAGAGAACGTCAAACAAGATCCTTTATTACTTTTGATATTACATCTGATCCTATCTTTTAAGAAATTCCAGTTGAAAACTCACATTGTTAGTCAATATTATAATGGCAATAGCTATTTCAGGCAATTCTTTATTTACATTTAAGTGATTTAACAGATCTTATCGAGAGCAACTTTCCGTAGTGAGTGCCTACATTTCTATAATGACCAACCATTGGAAACAAACCCAAAGCCCTGGCATTTTAAGCGCCATGCTCGTATCAAGTGACATTCTGCGTGACTGGAGACAGTTTTGTTTTAGCACAAAACATTTTATGCTCCCAGCTGCAGCTATTAGACCCAAATCTTAGATGATAATTAAGTCAAAATCAGAAACCAAGATCAAAAGTCAAAAGCCTGCACACCAATGTTATTTCCGAACCCGATAAAAAAGCTTGGACGTAGAGTAATGGTTTTGTGTTTCATTCAGATCAGTGGCTTCGACCACTGGAGTAAGAGGGCCAACGTGAGGATGTGTCATAGAGTGCTGTACTGTTTCTATCCAAGGAGTGGAGACTGGCTGGGTAATAAGCCTCTCCCTGTCCTAGTTCTAGTGCCTCTCATCCATCTCCCTGCTGCTTCTCCTCGCACCGTAGACTATTCTTGTCTGTAGTTTGGTTGGGGCTTTTTGTTATCTGAGTATTTTGATCAAACACCTTGTCTTTGACAGGAACCACATGGCCTGCTGAGTGCACCTGCACACCACAGGAGGCTGGTGGCATCTTAACTGGGGAGGATGATGCAGTAGTGGGTGCCGCACAATGAATGGAATGGTGTCAAACACGTCACACACGTGGTTCATCTGTGTTCATCTTTATTTCGAATGAAAATCTGAGATATCTCATGTGCATAAGTATTCAGAACCTTTGCCATTACAATTGTCCTCAGATGCATGCTTTCACGTTTTGCTCATCCTTGAGATGTCTCTAGAATCTCAAGGGTGAGATTCCTGTGGCAAATTCATTTTATTGGACTGGAGTTTCGAATGGCACACATCGGACTGTATAAGGTATAAGGTCAATTCACAGTGCATGTCTGAGCAAAAATCAAGTCCAAGGAATTGTCTATAGATGTCTGGGAAAGAACTGCTAAAGCATTGAAAGATCCCAGGAGCACAGTGGGCTCCATCATTGTATAATGGAAGTTTTAGAGCTTCTGAGTTTCATTGCAGAGATGTTAGAATCTGTCAGAAGGACAATCTCTGCAGCACTCTCCATCATCCAGGACATTATCTCTCAATCAGGAGTTTATGGTAGTGACAATCCTTAGTAAAAGGCATGACATGCCGCTGAAAGGACTTATGACACTAAAATCAAACTATTAGGTCTGAATGCCAAGCACTCACCTGGCCATCCCTACAGTGAAGCATGGTGGTGGGAGCATCATGCTCTGGGAATGCTTCTCTTCAGCAGGCACTGGGAGACTGGTCAAGATTGAGGGAAGTGTAAACAAAGCAAAATACACAGAGGTACTTGAAGAACCTGATCTGGAGCACATGTGACGTCAGACTAGGGGGGTGAAGATTAATCATTCAGCATGATCACGACCCAAAGCACACAGCCAAAACAAGTCTGTGAATGTCCTTGCGTGGCCCAGGCAAAGCCCGGACTTGACCCCATTGTCCATCTCTGGGGAGACCTAAAGATTGACACGCCCCATTCAGTCTGGCCCAGCTTAAGTGGCTCTAGAAGGAAGAATGGGAAAAACTGGCCAAATTCAGGTTTGCAAAGCTGGTAATTCATACCCAAGAAGTGTGTGTGTGTGTGTGTGTGTGTGTGTGTGTGTTTGTGTGTGTGTGTTTGTGTGTCTACTGTAAATATAATACAATTTTTCAATAAGGACATGATGGCATTTTTACAACCCTGTTCACCATTTGCCCCAAGATGTATGGTTTTGACAACTAACTTAACAGGCACATTTATTTTTCATGCTCTGTTTTGTCCCATATTGCCCAAGTCTGCTGGTTATAAAGCAGAGAGCCTCCTGGGGCACAACATGACATGACCCAAATGCTTCAGTACCTGCTGTCCATATTATCAGCATATTCATTTCCATTTCTGATTTGATCTGGGATCATGTTATGGTCCAAATGTTACAAGTGACTGTTTAGAGTGAGGCAAATGTCAACCCTCGACAGTTGAAATGCAACAAGGCAGCAAGACTAGGCACTGTTTGTTGATGTTAATTGGTTCTCTTCAAATGGGCAAAACATTCCCATCCCCATTTTGAGAGTATGTATTTGCATCCTGCATCAGTTTTTGGAAGGGAAACCTAAACAAGAACTTCCGGTCCAAATCACAATTCCATACAGAATAGGGGCAGGATTGCCTATAGGCACTTTTAAAGACATTTTTAAAGTGTCTTATAAGTGCCGTTTTCAGAAGAATGAAGTTCCCATCTCTGACTCTCCAGAGACCTTTAAGGAGTAGCACACACACACACACACACACACACACACACACACACACTGTTACACAGTCTGACACACACACTTTATCACACACACTCTCACACACTTTATCACACACACACTCTCACATATGCACTCTTACACACTCTCACACACACACTCTTACACACAATCTGACGCACACACTCATGCACACGCACAAAGCTTAGGTCCTATGACACAGTCAACAACATACTTAAAGCCAGTACAGTCAGAATGAGTGACAATAATAGTGATTATTATGACTCTGGTACTGTAACTACCCCCTGGCCACAGAACTGAGTCTGGGCTTCTTGTTTTGCTACTCATGTTTTGGTCATCTCCCCCACTGCATGTTATCATTCTGTTATGGTTTGGCCGTGTGCTGTACGTTTTCATCTCTTATCAGTTCATTTATAGTTCCAGCTACCGTAAATTGAGATACAAGCCCTACATATGAGGATGTTCATGCAACCACAGTCGTGCAGTCGTGACTCACCTGTAAAAGAAATAGCCTTACCTTTGTTGTGTACTTTTTGTCAACTCCATTATCCAGTTGAACTTGATATGAAGCACTCGTCATTGCCTGTCATCAACTATACATTAATAAATGAATGCATCCGAGTCTGGACTTTGACATGCGTGCTGTACCTCTAGTGACATGGGGACGAATCCTGTCTCCGCCATGCCTCTCTGGCTCCCTTTGTGTCACCTTTGCATTTCTGACCACCACTATTCCTTTAAATAGCAAAACACTACAAAATGTATTTCATTCATGAAAATGTAAACCACACATGTTATCATATACAGTGGCCCACTTCTTGTCGCATTTAGATTGACTTTGCACTCAAAAAGTGCAAGGCCTTCCATAGGCCAGAGATGGGAGGGGGGGATACAGTTGACATGATCCTTTTATCGACCAGTCCTTCTCCTGTGTGCTCAGCCAAACACAAATAAACCTGAGATGACCCCTGTGTTTGTCGGCTGTTCAGGAGAGCTGCCAAGCCTGTTCATATGCTATCGTCTAACTGATCAACCCTAATGAGCTAATGAATAATCAAGCAGATCTGTTTCAGATCCTTCATCCTGTGGCTCCACCTCTCTCTTTCTCTCTCTCTCACTCTCTCCCAGTTTCTTTCCATCCTTTTGTTAAGTGAGGGGGAAACAGCCCCTCTCTCCTCCCAGGCAGTGCTGGTAGCTGATTAAAAGACAGCCAGGTTCGTGCTCACTGACACAACTGTGCTTATTGTTGTGCAGCTTGGGGTCAGTCCCACAAGACCTCAGGGAGATGACGAAAAAGAGGTGTGGCCAAGTGGTCCTTGCCAAGGCCATGGGGAAGCCTGTGTCTTTACACTGATTATTTAACCAGGCCCCACCGGGCCATTCATTGGGATGCCTGTCCAAAAAATGGAGTTGTGAATGCCTGTGATATTGTCCAAATGGTCATTTCACTTGTCAAACTGGTGTTTTTTTGTAAAAAAAAAAAAAAAAAAGTGTTTTTTTTGTATTTCTCAAAAAAACTTCACATGAATTGTAGTGGCCCATCAAATATTTAATGTACAATCCCGTTTCCAAAGAAGTTGGGACACTGGGTAAAATGCAAATAGAAACAAAATGCAATGATGTGCAAATCATTTCTCAGTATATTTAATTGAAAATAGTACACATTTTTCAACATATCAAATGTTGAAACTGAGAAATTTGATTGTTTTTAGAAAAATACATGCCCATTTTGAATTTGTTGCCAGCAACAGGTTTCAAAAAAGTTGGGACTGGGGCATGTTTACCACTGTGTTGCATCACCTCTTCTTTTAACAATACTCTGTAAGCGTTTGGGAATGGAGGAGACCAATTGCTGTAGTTCTGAAAGTGAAATGTATTCCCATTCTTGCTTGATATAGGATTTCAGCTTTGTCGTATTTTTCATTTCATAATGCATCAAATGTGTTCACTGGGTGACAGATCTGGACTGCAGACAGGCAAGTTTAGCACCCGGACTCTTTTACTACGGAGAGCCATGCTGTTGTAATACGTGCAGAATCTGGTTTGGCATTGTATTGCTGAAATAATCCCCGATTATTGCTGAAATAATTCCCGATTGCTAACAAGCATTGGTCAATACTGAAGTCACATTGTCAAAACGCTTCACACAGTCAGCGAAACAGAAGTGTATGTGGACAAAACTGTGAATAATTTTTCATTGCCTTCACACAAAATGCATTCGATGAACACATTCTCTAAGATCCATGAACTCTATTCTCATTCATACTCCGCCACCTACACAACAATATATTCGCAGCACGTTTTTTCAAATTCTTACACAGTGTTCCCAAAACTGTTAAAAACACATTCAAAACAAAAAAACTCCAGTATCAATATGTCCAGATAAGATGCCTGTTCAATTACCAAACAGGGTATAAACACATCTACACATAATTGTAAAACTGTGTATTTACTGTTTTTTAGAGAGTAATGGAAATGGAAGCAAGGCAAACTGCACATAAATTCATCTGTGTGGATGAAGCTGTATTCAACCTGGCAAAATTGGTCAGAGATACAAAAAAATAAAGGATATTCCTTCATATTGCTGCATTTCTGATTCATTCTTGTTCCGTATACATTAGTACAGTGAATAAAGTGAGGTGTTATTCTTATTCTATAATCAAATACTAATTTATGTGTTAAATCTTGAAAAACTTACAAGATAAAAGTTCATCATGTATGTAATGCTCCCTGTTATGAGTGACAATGTGTGTTTCTGAGTGAGAATTGTTGCCAGTGTTATGGTTGAACCGGCTTATTTTGAAATATGTATGAAGTGTTTTAGTGAGTTTTGGAGATGAGATTAACTGTTAGGCCAAAATGCATGTTAGATATGCAGACTGTGTGAAGAGTTTTGCAAAAATGGTTTCAGTATTGACCGATGTTTGTTAGCAAATGGGAAAAACAAATTCTGCCTTCACAGATGTGCAAGTCACTCATGCCACGTGCACTAATACACCCCCATACCATCACGGATGCTGGCTTTTGAACTGTGCGCTGATAAGAAGCAGGATGGTCCTTCTCCTCTTTAGTCTGGAGATCGCAGCATCCATGATTCCCAAAACGAATTTCAAATTTTGATTCAGACCACAGGACAGTTTTCCACTTTGCCCTAGTCCATCTTAAATGAGCTTGGGCCCAGAGAAGGTGGCAGCATTTCTGGATCTTGTTTAGATATGGATTCGTCTTTGCATTGTGGAGTTTTTAGTGGATGCAGTGATATACTGTATTCACAGACTGTGGTTTTGAGAAGTGTTCCTGAGCTCATGCAGTGACCCCACCTCATAATCATGTCTGTTTTTTGATCTCCTGAGGGCCCAGAGGTCACGGCCATCCAATATTGGTTTTCGGCCTTGTCCCTCGCATACAGAGATTTCTTCGGATTCTCTGAATCTTTTAATGATATTATGTACGACAGATGATGAGATGCCCAAACTCTTTGCAATTTTACTTTGAGAAACATTATTCTTAAAATGTTGCACTATTTGCCCACGCAGTCTTTCACAGAGTGGTGAACCCCTCCCCATCCTCACTTGTAACAGACCCATCTTCTCTGGAATGATCATTTAATACCCATTAATGTTACTGACCTGTTGTCAATTGGCTAACTAATTAATTACATAACTTAGCATTACACAACTTTTCCAGTCTTTTGTTGCCTCTGTCCCAACTTTTTTTGAACATGTTGCTGGCATCAAAGTGGTCATATATTTTTCAAGAAACAATAAAATGTCTGTTTCAACATTGGATATGTTTTCTTCCTGTTGAATATAGTGTTAAAATGAATATAGTGTTTTTATTTACATTTTACAGTGTTTTTATTTACATTTTACCAAACCACTTTTTTGAAAACTGGTTGTTATATATACGTGTATATAAATCAATACCAGTCAATATTTTTGACACACGATTCACTATATATTACAGTGTAAGGTGAATGTCAATGAGGTACTTGCGAAAATGAATACAAAATATAGCCACCATTATGACATGAAAGTAAGATATATTTGATAAAAATCTATTTAGTGAGAAACTTTAAATTGAATATAATGCATTACCACATAGCAGTCATTGATCCAATTCTATTTTTTTTCCTGTGCAAATTTGTAATAGTTTCTGTTGTTTTGAAGTGAGATATCTGCTACCCTTACGTTAAATCATTTTGGGGGTGTTTAGTGATGGTATGTTTCTATTTTAATATTATAGGATCACCATCAACTGCAGCCAAATTAATAGAAACTACATAATATACTGTATCAAAACAACACAACTAAACAAGCAGTACAATTACAACACGCTCAAAAACCCCTCTATCTCAGTTGACAACTCCCATCATTCTCAGAAAGCGGTGCAGATACTTAACCAGGCACTTGTCATCTCATATCTAAACTACTACAACTGGGTTCAGCTGGGCTCTACGCTTGTGCTGTCAAAACCCCTGCAACCTGTATAGAATGCTGCAGTCTGCCTGGTGTTCAACTTTCCCAAGCCCCCCCCATTTCACCAGCATCTCCACGCACTCTTTTCCAGATGAGGCTGGCATCCACTACAGGGCCATGGTGATTGTCTTAGGGGCAGGAAGGGTGAGTGCTCTTCCCTTACTTCAGGAAATGCTCAAGCCCCACAGTCATTTTACTAGGTGCAGTCTTATAAATGTTTTCAGTATGATTCTATTTCTTACATTTTCTTACATTAGAGTGGCAGAGTTCCACGTAATCACACCTATATTCCTTATCTCCCAGCCTCATTTCTGGGCATGAGCACTGTGAAGAGACCTCTGGTACCGTGTTTTGTGTGTTGTTGTTCAGTGTCTTAGCTGTGTGTTAATTGTTTGAGCAGATAGATGGGTGCCTTTAACACATCAACACTCTTTAAACAACTCAATAGTTATACAGTCAGTCTCCTGCAAGTAAGTAGAGATTGACATTCTGTTGACATTTGGTCTTTGTGTACATTTGAAGGCCATATGTACAGCTCTGCGCCAACCGCAGTTTGCTTTCATCCTTCCAGCTCTAGATAAGGGTTTAGGGTTAAACAAGTTATTTTCCCCAAATAAAATGCTTGTAGTTTCTCTGATTATTAGGACTAAGTTATTGCCAGATACTTTAACCAAAGCTCTTTCTTCAGGGTTTTAGTTGCTTCCTTGAATATTTCAGCTAAGTTGAACACTTGTGTCCTCTTCCAATTTACCCTCACCAGCGCTATCCAAGATCACTTGAAGGTCATTTGTAAACACTGAAAACAATAATGGACAGTGCTAGCCCTCCTGTAGTACCCTGTACTGTAATGGGGGTTTTGTTGGAGAGGCCTTGATAAATAAAAACTCGCTATATCCTAGTAAATAGGCAACTCTCAATCTGAGATATGGTGAATTGCTTGAAGCCATAGCATTTGTATTCATTCTGGAACAGGTTATGATTAGTAAATGTCAAAAGCCTAATATGAGCCTCAAGAGTAGAGCTCCAGCTTATTGTTATGCAATCATCAGCCTTTTGTCAGCAGCAACAAGCATGTTGAATGCCCTTCCCAATAAGCCTGCTAATAGTCTGTCATTTTGTTTTCTGTTAAACCCAATAATATATATGGTCAAGCGCTGTTATTTCTGTATGTCTGCCGAGGACCTGTGCCAGGCTGGTGGGCTGTTTAATCCAGAAAAGAGGGCATTGCGATTTTTGGGTAATTGAATTGATTCAGCCTTCCTCCAGGTACACACTTTCCTGACTGTCTATGTCACATGGTGTTCTAAGGAAGGAGCAATCAAACTCGGCTGACTACTGTTCAGCTTAGTTACTTGATTTGTCATTTCATATTTGTCAATCACATGTATTCCATTTTAAGTTTGAATCCCCGTGTTACACTTGATATACATAACAGAAAACTGCTATATAACAAAATAGCTAGTTAGTATATTGAGCTGTATTCTGACAATTCGGGAAATGCTTTGTGGGATTTGGTTTGTTGAGTGCTTGTTTGAGCTAGAATGTTTCTGAAAAATATTTCTGCTGGACAAAAAATATTTCTGATGGATTTAGTTCTGCTGGACATTTTTCACAGTACATTTTGTCTTGGACCATTTCTGGGCGCTTTTTGAAGTGTGTTATGGGTTATTGTCCTCACTGTGCTGGAAGACTCTTAATTTCATGATGCCATGCACCCAGAAATCAAGACAGCCAGTTCCAGAGGCAGAAAAGCAACCCTAAAATATCACTCCTCCATGTTTGACAGTGGGGATGAGGTTCTTTTCTCCTACCATAACACCCCGTTTAATTGAGTTGGCAATGGATGGCGCGAGTTGAAACTGTCGTACATTGTGGCGATCTTCCACCAAGTTCTCTCTGGTGGCCACATCCAGCGAGGTTGGGTAAAGTGGCGTTGGCCTTTTTTGATAACATCATATACGGTGGAAACTGAAACGTCCAGGTCTCTGTAGCCTTGATCTTTAATAAAGTAATATCATAATAATAAAGTAATCATTATTTTGTTGACGCGAGTGAACCTGTAGCAGTATTACTTCCACAACATCTGACATGAGATCCTGACTCAGTCAAACTGGATGTCTGAATCAGCAACCCCCCCCCCACCAAGCCATTCTGCTTTTCTATCACACTGCTCTTACCACCAGAAAGTCACATGGGTCAACCAGTATCTGAGGGCACAGTCGACTTCAATAAGCTTTGTAGACACCCGAATTGGGAAAATCCCTGCTGACGATGCCTCCCTTCTCACCGGGCGATGCTGGCCAATTTGCATTGCTCAAGGGTCTTTCCAACCTTGACTGTAGTGGTCAGCATGGAGACACACAACAGCACGTTAGACTGATGCCCCACCTGGTAACCTTTAACACACTTCATTGAAGTGATTAATCTAGACATTCACACCCTCTTACAAAGAAAGACATTCCATTTGTTACAACAGCTGTCATAAAAATAAAACAAATGTGAACGAGCCCCCAGTGGTCAGAGTCATTGTCTGGCAGTGCGGCAGTGTCCCTGCCGCCAGGAGGTTGGATCCCAGTCCCCGCGTAGCAACGGTTCCCAGGGATTCCGAAGAGGGTGATTTTAATTGGCTGAGTTACGGTTCTGTCAGTCAGTAAATTATTTGTGTTGCAGCGGTGCTGTCTGAATGAAGGTCTTGTCCTCATGTCTTTTCTGTCACAATCCAAATGAGACAATTTCTTCTGCGCTGAAATGGATCAAATTATGATAGACAAATGATTCTCAGCCTTCCCCAAGTATTGTGGTCTTAAGTGTGCATGTATGATGTTCTGTCCAGCGGTCTATGGAAATTCATTTTTTCAAATGCCAAATGAGATGCAGAAAAATAGGGACTCTTGCTGAATCTGCAAGGCTCAAATCACCATTATGAAACATGTTAAGATTGATCCAAATAGATAAAACTAACAACAACAAATTAAAGTTATTTCTGATTTAATCGAATTACTAGTGACCCAGACAGAGGAATGGAGGAATTTGTGCTTCAGATGTGTAAATAAAATAAAATAAAAAAAGACCCATATGTTATTTCAATACTGTGTAATCTGCCTGTTTTCATTGGCTTTAGGATTAGTAAAACAAAGCTGACCAAATAGATGCTAATCACATAAAAGTGGGTATTTTTCTTCCTGATATTGTTTCTGTCCTGGCTAGGTCACTGAACTATGGGGGTACAGAATATAGTCTAATGGCTTATGCAGACAATGTAGTGTGCATATTGTTCCATTCTAATGTGTAGGGCTCTACAACATCTGCCTTTCCAGCCCACTGGTCCTGGATGTGTCAGTGTTGTTATGCAATGAATTGTCAGACGTTGTGTACTCTCTTCAGTAGCTCACGACAGTGTAAGTGTTTGGCTTGGAGACATCTAGCTCCTAATGCTTCACAATGAACTAACATGGCTGGGATCCATCATGTGCCATGGACTTCAACGTTTATTTGGTGATTGAAGTGACATCTGTGCTGTGGTTAGGGTGTTATGGTAGTCCCACCTTTGTACAGAAACTCCACGCTCCTCAACGCATCATCATCATCATCGCGGCTCCAGTCAACCTATTGTGCTATAGTGAGATAACACACTCCCACACACACACGCCCATACACTATAGCTGAATATACCCAGGCAAAGACATCCAACATAACCCTTTGTGACACAAAAGAAAACAAAACGCCTACCAGATAATATCAGTTGCATATAAATGCATGCACAGAAAGTTTGCAAAAACTGTGAAATAAGCACATTTATGGGAGCAACGGGCAAACGCATTGTGCTGGAGTGCTGGGCGTGAAAGCCAAAGTGTCGGGGTTAGTGTGGCAGGGCTTCTCTAATCCCAGCTGGCAGCCAATCAAACGCCACATTTTGTCGAAAGACATGTTCCAGGTTAAGTTGGTCTCGCCCAGTTATCCCTGGCTCCAACACCATCCAGCCTTTATGGGTCCGTGGCCGGACCAGCGTAAGGTCCAATGAGGCACGGGTTTATCCGGAGCCCTCAGCCAGGGGTCATCCAGCCAGGCAGGCCGCGTCTAGTCTGCGCTACTTGGCCTGAGCCCCACAGTACTTCTTCAATGGCCAAGCTTGGCTGTTGTTCCGCCTGTGTCCCAGGCAGCTTCTGATCTGTGAAGTGAGAGAGAAAACAGCCTGGCAACTAATGTATCTGTCAGGAACATGTTTATCCCAAGGCCCAGTTGTCCCATCCAGGCAATGGAAAGGAGGTGCATAGTGCCAGCCAAGGAGGCAGGACGAGTCATTTTGGAGACTCTTACTAACAGGCCTGCATGCGCGTTAAAGTTTTTTTTCATACTGGCCTGCCATGAGAATCGAACCCACAACCCTGGCGTTTCAAGCCCTGTGCTCTTACCAACTGAGCTACATGGGTTTCTGATACTGTATTACTCTAGATTGCGCTGGCTGAGACTCAAAGGCAAACTGTTGGCAGGTGCCCACAACCGTACCTGCCAACCTTCAGGTATGACAATGGCATCAGTGTGGACAGGAAGAGATGTCAACATAGGCTAAGAATAGGACATGATTTTTATATGCAGTGTTAAATTAACCTGAATCAACAGGGCGTTTAATCTTAAAGAGAAGCTCAGTGTAATGTTTCTTAATCGTGCATTTATTATATAACATTTATTAGTCTACAAATGTATGCTAATCTAGACTGCAAATCTGAAAATATTTTCATGAAGTCACTATGAAGCCACTCACTACAGTAGATGGCCCGGGAAGTAAAGTTTCTGCAAAATTAATAAATTATAATGTCAGGGGTCTAAACAGTCATATTCTTAACCCGCTTTCACAGACTTCCAAATATTGCCTACTTTATCTGATAAGGCCTATTGCTCAATGGGATGCCCAAATCGTCTTTTTATTTTGTTGTATTATTAGCCATTGGCATGTTTATTTTTGACAGTTTTTGTGTTTCAGTAGGCCACTTATGCTATAAATAGGATGCTATGTATGCTAATCTAGACTACAAATCTGAAAATATTTTGTCACTATCATCCAAAACGTGAATTTGGTTTAAAAAACACAAGTCACACCTCTCCTGATCACAGCTGCAAGCCCCTAAATATTCATAAATTCAAAGCACAACTAGAACCATATCAGTCATAGTGTCTTACTGGCAGTTATGGAAACTTATTGATAGAGGGACCAGGCTGTTTTGTGACCTGGTTGGCTCACGCTAGGGTATGACATAACAATAAAACAGTTGTAAATGGTTTGTTATGGTCTATCAGAAGATAAGATTTCTTCAAATCAGTTTCATATGGTATCAACAAACGCGTGGTCCTTTAAACCAATGGTTCTCAACCCAGGGCAATTGGACCCCTGGGGGTACTTGTCCTATCCACGGGGGGCACTTGAGAAGACTCAAGAGACCACAGGCTTACTGGTAAAATGAACATGTGTGGCAGGGGTCCTTCAGGGGTATTTCAGGCAGAGCAAAATTCTCTTGATAGTAATGTAATTGAACAAAAGGCTAAGACAGAGAGCAGTGGATGCTACTTATAGTTGCTCTGGTCGTAGCCGCGTACAGTTAGTCATAATGTAATCCAAGGCTGTCAAGGTGTAAGACTGGTGGCAGGTATTTCACTAGCTTATCTAGTAAGCGCCTGACACACACACACACTCACACAAATTAGACTTGAAACTGATAAGAATGATTTTCATCAGTGGTCGATCCCCACCACAACTGTGTCATTGTATCTCTCCTGTTTTGTTGACTTACTGGAATCGTAAAAAAAAGCCATTTGTGATTATGGCTGCCGGTGACGTGTTCTGTGACCAGGTTATTCTGCTGTATCTTTTACGAGTGTACCGACACTTAACTACAGTTGACAAGTTCACCGTCGGGATGACCCACATATTCTTTTACTCATCACTCTTGTGTTTTGTCTTTTGTGGACATAAATGCTGTTCCACACCACTAAAATGTACGTGTGATTGGTGCATTTCGTATCTTACAATTGCTAAATTATGACTAATTTGACCAATAATGACCTGTGGGTAAAACATTGATGTCCCTTCAGTCCGTTGGTATTTCTGTTCAATCAGGGTCATGCCGTGGTATGTGGTTGTGCTTACTGTTGTGTTTCATATAGAAAAGTAAACCCTTTGGTGTCAAGTCATCAGTTATATTATTTTATTGTGTGTCAACAATCTAGTAATGCAATTATACTTGTGTAAAGCTCACACTATGACTAAAGAATTGAAGAAGACATAAATCAGACCGTAATGATCTAAGGACAAATAATGTTTGCTTGAAAACACGCAAGCCAGACAAATGCCACAGAAGTGGTTCTCAAACCTGGCAACATCTATTGCCAGGTATTAGATTTATTCCAGAGCTAGCACACCTGAATCAACTCACTACTAACTAGGTGAGTTAGTTCAGGGTTACATCCAAATGTTGTGACATCTGAGGGTCCTTAGGAGAGGTTTGTGAAATATTTCTGTATTTTAAATCAAAAAAGGGGTTACCAAGAAGTATTTTCAACTTTACTAAGTTGAAGTAGGAGTTAATTTTTTTCCAATTTATTTTTCTCCGTTGTAGTCCATTGTTAAGCTGAACAGTTAAAATGACTAACCATTGGACATCATACTGACTTCTTCCTCAGACTGACCAAACACTTGCTCTCCACTCCAAAGAAATGGAACAATGCCCATGTAAAAAAATAGCACAAAATAAACAAAGCAATTATATAGGGGATATTTGGTTGTCTGTGAAAACTTTGGCCAATTATAAGCGAGCTTATTACGTTTATGGTGCTGGAATTTATGAAGCTTTGAATTTGGCATTGTTTTCCTTATTCTTCTTTTTATATGTAACATTTTTTCATTGTCTTTGCATGGGGATCACAGGAAACGTGTCCACTCACTACAATAGATGACCCGGGAAGGAAGGTTTCTGCAAAATTAATACATTATAATGTCAGGGGGCTAAACAGTCATATTCTTAACCCGTTTTTGTACAGACTTCCAAGTATTGCCTACTTTATCTGATAAGGCCTATTGCTCAGTGGGGTGCCCGAATTGTCTTTTTATTATGTTGTATTATTAGCCATTGGCATGTTTATTTTTGACAGTTTTTGTGTTTCAATAGGTCACTTATGCTATAAATAGGATTTGAGTACGTGTTGGGTCACACTGAAGAGGTGCTCATGACGTACACATTCATTCACCTGTCCTGACAAAGGATTAAAGCTGAGCTTTTTGTTGAGTGCTTTTGTAGGATTTCTTTCCATGTTGTTGAGCACCCCTCCTACCATTCTTTGTTTGCTCTGGCGCGGAAGCCGACCTAAACTCTACACTTTTGAGTAACTTGAGGATTGTGTGAATCTGACAGTTGAATCCAAGTCGAATTAACGTAAACTGCGAGCGAAAGACTGAGTGGGTTGGACAACTGACAAGAGCAACAGACTGACCAGCGAATTGTCATTGGAAATGCACCCACTCACACACTCCCTTTTCTTTTGTTTCAGATGGGCAGAGCCACGGGGGCCTGAGTTAACGGTTGGCCCGCTGCTGTGTGCGTGGCGTCGATCTTCAGTGACAGTCTTGTAGGAGGTGTGTCGCTTGGCCCTTGAAGAACTCTCATCCTGCACAGAGTGGCCCTTTTCTCCAACCACACCCTCACCAACACCTAGCTCCCCTCGACACAGACAGCGACAGGACCCTGGACATAAATCTCTCCAAGATTGACAAGATCCCTGTTCCAGAGTGGAGGCCTGGCTCTCTGTCGATAAGAGGAGTTTCAATTCGCCACCTTTACTTTTTTCATTCTCTTCTTTTATTTCCACCACTCATCCGTAAAAGGTCTGGGAACCAGTTGCGAAATGGGAGATGGTTGTTTGACATTTGAAGGCCACCAGGAGAAAACGGATGCCATTCAGACCTGGATATAATGAATTACCCAACAACAACAAGGAAATGTCACTGTATGGGATGTCGATTCTCCCCGTTTCTATCTCATTAACCACAAGTGGTCAGGTTGTCCCGCACCTTTAAAGGACCAAAATTCCAAGCGTACCTGTGGAAAAGATACATGGAATATGTTTTTGGCATAGGGTTGCAAAGAATGGATGTATTACTGGAATCTTTCTAAGTCTACCGGCAAACTACATGATTGTTGGTATTTTTAACTGAGTAAATGGAATGTAATCAGATGACCAGATCACATGGCCATTTTGGCCACATTTGATTATCACGTTTATCTGTCATTATCTCTGGCCCACTGGGTTGCCTTATCAAAAGTAAAACATATTTTAAAATAATCAAATGAGGTTGTTTTAATTTAAATAATATAATGATTAAACTGTAAAACATAATAAATATCATCAACTTAGTGAAAACCATTGATATTTTATACTCTTGATATATAATACCCCTTTTAATTTATTTCATTACATTACTATGGTTTTTTTACTATGTTTATTATTGCTGTGCCATCAGTTGTGAAAAAATACAGTAGTTGGAAGCGTTTATTATACGTAATGTTATTGTTCATTGGATGACTAAATTATTATTATTTTCCTCAGAACCATATGGCCAATCCACTAGCAGTTATCATAGATTGCCACAGATTACCTCATAACCACCAAAACTACAAAAGTTTCTGGTAACTTTGGTGGATTACTTGTAACTTTGCAACCATATGCAGGCGTGGGAAGCACGGTGACAGCACAATGTGCAACATCACCTTCTGCAATGTGGACTCGAAGATCGACCAGTACTTCCAGCCCACGCTCTACATCATCGTCATCGTCCTGGGCCTTCCCACCAACTGCATGGCCCTGTGGGCAGCGTACATGCAGGTGAAGCAGAAGAACGAGCTCGGGATATACCTGATCAACCTGTCTGTGGCCGACCTCCTCTACATTGGCACGCTGCCACTGTGGATTGACTACTTCCTGCAGCACGACGACTGGATCCACGGCCCCAACTCGTGCAAGCTCTTCGGCTTCATCTTCTACACCAACATCTACATTAGCATCGCCTTCCTGTGCTGCATCTCCATTGACCGGTACCTGGCTGTCGCCTACCCACTGAAGTTTGCCAAGGTTCGGCGGGTCAAAACCGCCGTGCTGGTCAGTTTTGTGGTGTGGGCCATAGAAATCGTGGCAAACTCTGCGCCCCTCTTCCACGATGAGCTCTTCCAGGACAAACTCAACCACTCCTTCTGCTTCGAGAAGTACCCCATGCAGGACTGGGTGGCGGGCATGAACCTCTACAGGAGCTTCCTGGGCTTCCTGGTGCCCTGGCTGCTCATGCTGTTTGCCTACTGGGGCATCCTGTGGGCGGTGCGCGGCAACGTCTCCACGGAGTGCCACGAGAAGGCCAAGATAAAGCGTCTGGCGTTGAGTCTCATTCTCATTGTGCTGCTGTGCTTCGGCCCATACCATGTCCTCCTCCTGTGGCGCAGCCTCCTCTTCCTCCAGAAGCCCTGTGATTGTGGCGCCGAGGAGAGCCTGTTTCCAGCCTACCACGTGACCCTTGCCCTCACCAGCCTGAACTGTGTGGCCGACCCCATCCTCTATTGTTTCGTCAATGAGGGGGCTCGCAACGACGTTGGCCGTGCCCTTTCCGCCGTGATGGGGGCATTAAAGAGAAACTCAGCCTCGCACTCTGACGCGCTGACAGCCGGATCTGTCAGCGCAGAAACGCCGCTGTCCACGAAGAAGCAGCCAGACAGCGATGTCAAGGCCAACGCCTATAAGACTGAGCTGGTAGCGCTCAAAGAGGAGTGCCTTCAGATGACCATACTCAGTGTTAAAAAATGAACATTTATCCGCGTCTGGGTCTTAACATGAGACAAGACTGCTCGGTTGCAACAAACATGCTGAACTTACCCTGCTACTGCAGGTTGCCACTGGATTTCTTAAAACACTACCCCGCCAAAGAAATGGAATTAAACTCTTGGACCAGCTGATCTGACGCTGTTACTTGTTTCAAGATGTCATGATATTGGACAGTGGAAACGGCATGGTATATTGTCATTGTTATGCTGAAATATAAAGGTTTATTATTGACTGTTATCACGTTGTAGAAGATTAGGAAATATTACTGCCAGCCTTACCACAAACACAATAAAACAAATGTTATAATTTTTGCAACTTACGATACAATATACTTTGATTCAAAGTACAACACAATGTTTCAACTGTCAATTGCATTGACAACAGTACAGGAATGTTTTGTTTTCCCCCTGTCAATAATTTAACGGATTAGATTAATTGGAAACAAAAAACCTACCTTACATCATAATATTGTCCTTTCATAAATGTACAGCTTATTGCACATAGTTGATTTACTGTGGTAAATGACAGAGGTAAATAATTTATTTCACTTGTAAGGAAGGATTGTTCAGTAGATAAGAAGACAAGATGTGGGGGAAGAAATCTTATTGTTTCAATCAGAACTTAAAGATAATCCTGAAACTGTTGCTGATGATGATTGCAATTCAGAGCAGCTTTGCGGATGATTTTAGTGCATATTTGTGGTTTTAAAATCTAGATGCCATTAGTGACTACAATTGGCTATAAGGAAGTGGGTTCATCCAGTTAATGTAGGAAGATAAAAGGAAGACAATTCTTGTGTAACTGTCATTTAAAATGTCATAGCTGTTTCATCTATTTTGGGGATGACACCTCATGTTATGTACCTCATATGGTAAACTGTGATTTCAATTTTATGTTTGATATACTGTGTTTGATATACTGATTGTCTCCGGTTTCATATTTTCTGGAACCCAAGTCTTTTGGAATATACAGAGCATTCTGCACCTACGCGTATAAACATTATACACATATTTTAGAATGTAGTAATCTTTTGCATGTCATTGGGAGGCCTATGAATAGAACTCCTCTTAAAATGGTAATTAACGTTCACATTTCTTATGCTTTTTTGCATACTGTTTGAGGAGTGACCTGTATTAGGTAAAAAATATGTACCTAAATATTACAATTGGAACTTTGTCTGTAGTCTAGTATTTATTACATTATATATGCGTAATTAATATTTGGAACCAGTTCAGGGAACAGAACAGAAAATTGAAAAAGAACAAAAAAAAGGAATAGAAACTAAGTGAGTGGTCCGGGAAAGAGTCATTATTTCAAAATAGTGGGAGCCTTCTTTGATGCTCCACAAATGTTTTTCTTCTTCAGGTTTCGCAAAATATACAACAAAGCTCCTTTACGAAGCATTCCATGTTGTTCAGAAACATGTCCTCCCAGTGTCAGGCCTGAAAATCATAGCCAGTGTGTCTGTAGGCTGTGTGCCCCTCCTCCGCCAGAACATTACCATACTGTAGCCCACTGATTGGTTCAAAACATAGGCAGTGATTTATTTCATCAAGAACAGATTTACATTTTCAAGGCCAGTCAATAATAGAATTGTTGTAACGTTTCACAATGGATTTACTAAGTACAAGATGAGACATTTTCTTGAATCTGAATCTTAGGAGTTTGTTAGTTAGTTAACAACAACTCAGACTTCACATTTAAGTAACTTAGCAGACAGTCTTTTCCAGAGGAACCCAGGTGTTCTCTAATTCAGTTAGAGAACAACGGTCGCATAACAATCCCTCTGAAAACTAAAAATCAAAAATTCTCCACCTTGCCAACAAATCATTTGTTTAGAAGATAAATGTGGCAACCTATTCTAGCATATTAGAAAAGGGACAATCTACATTAATTGGGACTGATGATGATGTCAAAGATGGGGAACAGTCACTTGTATACAAGGTTGAGAGACATTTTTAACAACGGTGGTTGAATTTTGCTTGTCTAAGTGAACTCCCTCACTTTTATTCCTTGCAAGAAGGTCCGGGTACTCCAAGTGTTGAAATGGCTTTGTCCGATGGCTACGCTTTCTTGTGATTAACAAGCTGAGCCAATAGTTGCAAGCCTGGCCCATTCCTCACTAGTAGTTAACTTGTCCTCCATCAGGTGTTCAACTGAATGTCTGTTACATTGGCGTCTGTAAATCTACCGAGCACTTGAATCAGTGTGAGTTTGTGGGAGCCTAGCCAATTTAATCATGTTACCGCTCCTGCTGGTTCCTGCTTGACAATGCAGGTATTTATCTCCAATAGAGATAAATACCTGGTAATGTTGCAGGCTGGTGTCACGCATTGTTTGGGATGTACGTTCTATAGTGGGAGCATGGACTGCTCCCTCCTCTGCTTCCTAAAGGCAACAGTTATCTATTTTGTTTTGCTGACGCTGAGGACAAGGTTGTTGTCCCAGCACCTCTTTGCCAGTTTGATTCCCTCCTCGCTGTAAGATAATTCGTTGTTTTTTATCAGGCCTACAGCCGTGGTGTCGCCTGCAAAGGTTATTAATCTATCAAATGTATTTTCTAAAACCTTTTTAAATCAGCAGTTGTCACAAAGTGCTTTTACAGACACCCAGCCTGAGACCCGAAAGAGCAAAAAAAACCCAGCAGAGTTGATGCGCAGTGGCTTTGAAAAACTCCCTAGTAGAGTCGAAAAATATGAAGAAACCTTGAAAAGAACCAGACTGGTGGCCAGTCCTCTTCTGGCCGTGCTGGGTGAAGATTATAAGAGTAAATTACATGTAGGGCCATGTACATTTTTTGCATGTTCAGATGACAGGCAGGTCAGTAAAGGCTAATGGGCTGAGTCCAGAGTCTTTAAACAGAATCTGCATAACCAGGTGGACAAAGAAAGGGACAGTCAGGTGGGGTCTGGGCAGTGGCCGCAGGAATCATCAGGCAGCAACTTGATCTGTAACACAACCAGGATGACTTTGGACGGGGACAGCTACGAGTCATCAGGCCAAGTAGTCCTGAGGTATTGACAATTGGCTCATGTCCTCCTAAGGTGAAACAGGTTAGAGAGAGCATTCCTTGGATCCAAAAGGACATCCATACTTTCCCAACTGACCCTTGTCCTCTGTCACATGAACTAATGCAACATTTGGGACTTAAGACAGGACAGACTGACCATAGTCCCCTGGCACAATAATATAGCAGCGTAAAATTAGGGGTGGAGACATGGGGGGTCCAGAGACACTAGGGCCCTATCAGAAGGTAACCCTAGATAGGGCCAACCAGGCAAGAAGTAACTCCACCCACTTTGCCAAGCATCAGACAAAAGGGAACCCAACCAACCGCAACCAGCCTGACAGAGTTCACTCCCATCACACGAGGACGGCAAGGGGGAACAAGAGTAAGCCAGTGACTCCACTCCCGAATGGCATTGGGAGCGGACTCTGTGGGGATGAGAGCCCGCCAGGGAAAGACAGCAAGGGTGGCTGGTAATTTGAGTGTCTTTCTGTTCACCTAAACACCACTGTGCGAAACTACACCAGACAATACGATCATAGACCTTGCTGAAGAGATGAGTCTTTAGTGGACACCTAAAGGTTAAGACTGAGTCTCTCACCTTAATCAGCGGATCATTCCACAGTTGTGGAGCTCTGCGAAAGTCCCCGTGATCATGACGGCCTACTTGAAGCAAGTGGGAAGTGCAGGCTGGGATAGGGACAGGTTTAAGATGCAGACAACTGACTGCTGGTTGGCACACACTCTGAAGACACCACAAGGAATCTGGACCAGCTGCTTTGGGAGTGTTTTGTCAATGTCAATTAACTTAATTGCTTGCCTATTCCATAGCAAGCAAACATTCCACTGAACAAACAAAGCTGTATCAGCTTATGTCGTCAAATTGAAAAGCTGCATCCTCCCTCCCTTCCATCGTGTCACTAAGAGGTGTTCATCTCCTGAAGTAAACTGACAAACACCGGCAGACCTCAGAGAACAAAATGCCTTGCCATTTCTTAGTTGCCAAAAATCCACAATTTACTCAATTATGGTTCATATGGAGAAAAATAACTATGAATTATGTAGGGAATCATTGTGCCTAATACATTACTGTAGAACATCTCTATTTTTAAAAAAAAATGTACGGCAGTTTTAAGCTGGTGGGCCAGCAGTGAAAGTAAAGTACTAACCATTCCACACGGAGAATACATTCCACATGTTGCTCCTTGGAGTTACAGTTTTAATGTAATGTCAGTGTTCACAACAGTGATGAGATAAAGAGAACCGGTCGATAGGATTTTGCAAATTAAATATGTTGTCCTGGTAGATTAGTTTCAATCAAATCAATGCTATTACGTTTTATTCTTATGCGGACTACCATCTTCTAACCCTGCAGACATTGTTTATTAAACAAGCACCATTCTTCATTCATTACATGTTAGCCAACAGAGCAGAGACTGTGTATAGAAAATCCTGCACTCATGAAAACTGGCCTCCAGAAAATGTGGAACCATGGCCTGGGTTGAATATAATCAAATCAAGAAGGATCATGGGTATGAGACAGTAGGAAGGAAAGACTACGGTCATTTTAGGCACACAGATGTGGTGAATAGTGAAGCGTAGGATGTTTGTAAGTTGAACAGTGTCTTTATAGTACAAATGTCATATGTTCCGAGTGGAAGCGGTTTGTGTCTTTGTTCAACAGTTTCATTGGGAAATAAATGTGTATAATCATTTTGCTGCTTTGTCTGTTGTAACAGTTCTGTTATGCATGTTGAGCATGGGCCACGTATTGTATGTGATGTAGAATGTGTGGGCCAGGTTACAGTAGATGTTGAATGCTATAGAAACTCTTGAAGCTTTTGTAGTTTGGCTTACAGTCAGTCCCTGTCTGACCTGACTGCATAACAAACACTCATGATTAACGTTGCCATTACCACATTTATCGTGTCTCTGTTATCTGAAAAATCACACACAAAATGAATTTCACATCCCTCATCATCAGACCACGCTCCGCAACCCTGCTGAGGATGATGGGTAATTCCTCCGTCCCCCAGACTCTGGCTGATGCAGGTTTGTCGATGTGGTTGGCTGTTCTTGAGATATCAGGGAAACATAACCCGTTCAGCGACAGCTGGTGAGAGGAGGATAGCTCATTACAATTACAGGAATCGAGTGAATGGAATGCTATTAAATACATGACACCCATTCTGATATGCCACTCTGCTCCAGCCATTAATTTGAGCCCCTCCTCCCCAGTTAAGATGACAACGGCTTAATATGAACTAGTGCCATTTGCAGCAGTCTGCACAGTATTGACATCACAAGACCTGCGTGATGAGCCAGTGATATTCATAATCAGCTGTGGTCCACAGCTCTGCCTCTAAGACGTTTCTCAGATCAGACTGGAAACATCTCTGTATCATGCCAACTTGCCTTCATGGTCCACTGTTATTGCGCAATGACATGGAAGTGATTATGGTTAAATGTCTAAACGCAATAGGCTTCTTATCTCTTAGAGGCAGGTTATGTTTTGCTTTATGTTAGTGTGTTTAAGTGAGCCTGGTCACCTACTTTGTTATGCCGACGTGGAACTAGGAATGGCTGGCTAAATTAGATTAAGCCATATCTTAACATGGTTTCTGAGTTTCATAACTGTAAAAAGAAGCATATCTGATTCATGACCTACAATTATAAAATGAATCAACCTACATGGCATTTTTTTGAGCAAACTCAATTCTATTGCAGTTAGTTGCCATAAAATTGTACAGTGAATCAACATTTTTGTTGATTTTTTTAACAAATGCATCATTTCCTTAATGTGAAATTGGTATTAGAGTCTGTTCAGATTGTGGGTATACAACATTTTCATTTTTTTATCACCTGCTGTAACCTGCAATGCAAATGATTGACAGCTAGCCAGCCTTCTTTAGTCTAAACACTTGCAAACTGGATTGCTCTAGATAAATGTTTTCCATGTATGTTTAGCACAGTATAACAATATTTAACCAATGCACATTTAAAAACAGGTATTGAAAAGTAGAACTATTCTGTTAATCCACTTGGAATTGACCATGCTGGGAAAGGATGGGTGTGGGTTTGGTAAACTCATGTCATTTTATTTTAGGCTTGACTGGAGACTGGAGTACAGAATGATACTTCTAATAATATAAAATATTTTGGTAAAGAACCTTCTGTGAAATATCAGGCATAGACGACTCCATTCTAGAGATGTTTGTTCATGTTTTTGACAGGCTTTTACTGAAATTCAGTAGTACAAAAGAAACTAATTTTTCTATTATGACGCCTATGTAACGGTAACATGACAGCCCACCTCTGGCTATTGTGAGTCCATCTTGGAGTCAGTGGGATAAATCATGCAGTATTGCTTTTAAATGATCTTAACTCAAACAGGCCTCTCCAAAGCGTCCCTCCAACAAACTGAGAATACACAGACTGCATCGTCCCTTGCAAACATGTTGGTATAAACACTTGTTCATCCTTCACAAGTGAAATCTGTCACAGTATTGTTATTATTATTACATTTGTGGTGGGTAAACAGCAAACGTCCTGTATTTCAAGACATTGTCCCATGGTTCATAGATAAAAAGATTTATTATGCTAAATATTTTTGATGCTTATAATATTACACTGCACTCAATAATGTGGTCCAGCTTCTTCCAACCAAATTGCTAGCTTTAAACTGATACATGAATAGCAGACATTATGTAGCGGGAATGTAGATGACCCAACAGGATGAACTAGCGTTGTCATGCAAAGGGATTTTTTTAATTCTCTTGAAATTACTTTTGGATATCACCTACCTGTAAATAAACCCATTCCCAAAGGTGTAACAGGTTAAGATTGTGAGAAATTTGAAAACAATGTCATTTTAACTTGTTTTCATGATGTCATGATTAACTGGTATGCAACCATAATCACATTTTGTTTTGCCTCAAAGGATTTTGAACAACGATAATAGAACCTTAGAATGGTGTGTCAAATTCAACACTACTTTTAGGGCTCTATTTTAGCACACCTAACACCATGGTAAATCGTACTGCCAGTGGTACCCCCTTTTCAAACTGCATATTACTGCAACCAAATGCTTAATCAGTCTTTCACATCAATTTTAAGGAATTGTCGACATTTGTGGACTTTTTGAGCTTGAACTATTTGTTTTAGGTCTTTGAAAAACTGTAATTGTGTTCTTTTTAAGCCATTCTGATTTGGACTTCCACATGTAATTTCGATCATTTTTTGCATACTCAAAAAGTTTGCAGCCTTAGCTGGACATTCTCCTTAAGAATTCTTGATAGAACAGAATACATAGTTCCTTCAATGATGACAGTTCCCCCGGGAACTGAGCAGCAACGCATCCCAAACCTTAACACTACCAAGACCATGCCTGAACATTGATGTGGGATTCTAACTGTGGAATGCAGTGTTTGGCTTGACCATGTTGTCCAGAAAGCTCTACTGTTGACTCATCTGTAAAACAATTTTTCTAGGAGTCTTGACAAATATCCAGGTCATTCTAGAGGCTACGCTATGGGATGCCTTGGGTCCTGTAGTCTGACAAAATGTGCAGGCATAGATCTGTGTTTGTCAGGGCCGATACATAGCACCGGACAAATTGTTTGGACGAAAACAAATCTATTGCCGTTTTAAAAACTTCTAAACTGCTCACAAAGTTCTCATAAGCGACTTCAGAAAACATTGTAGGCTTAAGGTATGTATTATTTAAATATAATAAGGCAGACTATGGAAGGTTTTCACAGTAGTTGGACAAAGATGCGTTAAGATGGGGGACAATTTCCGCTCACTGTTATACTTGCCCCAAATATCATGTTTCATAAACCTTTTGAAACTGTTGTCCAGATCGCACTTACCTTTCACCAGAAATAGCTGATGGGTCCTAAATAGCATTACATGCAAATCTTGGATGTTACCACCATATAACAAGAACAATAAAACTTTTTAAAATGAAATTAACATAAACAAAATTAGGTTTGGGTTAGTAGCGTGACATCAAGAAATCAGCTTTCATTATATCCATGTCTATTAAAATGTACATTTGTATTTTACACTTTTAAGATAAAATGCAGCAATTGTTGTTGATATCTTCTGAAATCCACTGGCTCAACAGGCTGTGTATTATACATCATAAACATGAGATATTTTGGGGCATAATATACTTACATTTAATATGGTTATTGTCATGCAAAACTTTCTAAATGGACACTATTAACTTCTGGGTCTTCTTTGGGGTTAATCCATAGATTTTGTAATGGCCCTCTGACTGGAAATCCATATCAAACCCTGTTCTAGCAGTTTGTGTGCAATTCCGGTCTTTCCTCCCCCCAAAGAAAACGGCTGCCCTGTTGCATGGAAGTCTATGACTAAGCTTCTAACTTTCGTAATATGGGACATTTTTAAACAGTAGTTGTAGATGATGTAACCTTTCCCACTTTAAAAGCAATTTAAAGACTTTTTAAAAGAACTTTGTTTGAAATAATGTGTTAGGATTTCCTTTATTAATCTGACAAACAGTGGATATAAAAAGTCTACACACCCATATTAAAATGCCAGGTTTTTGTGATGTAAAAGG
>JACXGI010000856.1:82906-112887 GCA_016801175.1 Esox masquinongy
AACTTTTTCCACTTTTAATGTGACCTATAATGTGAACAATTCAATTGAAAAACAAACTGAAATCTTCCAGGGGGAAAAATGAAAAATAAAAACCTTACAATAACCTGGTTGCATAAGTGTGCACACCCTCTTATAACTGGGGATGTGGCTGTGTTCAGAATTAACCAATCACATTCAAACTCATGTTAAATAGAAGTCAATAGAGGTCACACACCTGCCATCATTTAAAGTGACTCTGATTAATCACAAATAAAGTTCAGCTGTTCTAGTAGGATTTTCCTGACATTTTCTTGGTTGCATCCCAGAGCAAAAGCCGTGGTCCGCAGAGAGCTTCCAAAGCATCAGAGGGATATCATTGTTGAAAGATATCAGTCAGGAGAAGGGTCCAAAAGAATTTCCAAAGCATTAGATATACCATGGAACACAGTGAAGACAGTCATCATCAAGTGGAGAAAATATGGCACAACAGAGACATTACCAAGAACTCGACGGAAGCCTTTTCTTACAAAGAAAAACATCCAAGCCTGGCTGAAGTTTGCAAAAACAAACATCAAGTCCCCCAAAAGCACGTGGGAAAATGTGTTATGGTCTGATGAAACCAAGGTTGAACTTTTTGGCCATAATTCCAAAACAACACTGCACATCACTCAAAGAACACCATATCCCCAGTGAAGCATGGTGGTGGCAGCATCATGCTTTGGGGCTGTTTTTCTTCAGCTGGAACCGGGTCCTTAGTCAGGGTGGAGGGAATTATGAACAGTTCCAAATACCAGGCAATGTTGGCACAAAACCTTCAGGCGTCCGTTAGAAAGCTGAAGATGAAGAGGAAGTTCACCTTTCAGCACGACAACGACCCAAAGCACACATTCAAATCCACAAAAGCATGGCTTCACCAGAAGAAGATTAACGTTTTGGAATGGCCCAGCCAGAGCCCAGACCTGAATCCAATTGAACATCTGTGGGGTGATCTGAAGAGGGCTGTGCACAGGAGATGTCCTCGCAATCTGACAGATTCGGAGCGCTTTTGCAAAGAAGAGTGGGCAAATATTGCCATGTCAAGATGTGCATTGCTAATAGACTCCTACCCAAAAAGACTGAGTGCAGTAATAAAATCAAAAGGTGCTTCAACAAAGTATTAGTTTAAGGGTGTGCACACTTATGCAACCAGGTTATTGTGAGTTTTTTATTTTTTATTTTTCCCCCTCAAACATTTCAGTTTGTTTTTCAATTGAATTGTTCACATTATAGGTTAAAATTAAAGGTGGAAAAAGTTCTGACATGATTTATCTTTGTCTTTTTTCTTTTACATCACAAGAACCTGGCATTTTAACAGGGGTGTGTAGACTTTTTATATCCGCTGTATACTGTTGAGGTCAAAGGTTCATGTTATTTTGACCTGAACATTCTAAAAATGTGTCTGATCGAAAAATGTGAAAATACGCTTATGTGATATATAATTGCAAGATATACAGCTCTGGAATAAATTAAGAGACCACTGCACCTTTTTCTTTCCTTTCCAAAAACGTTGAAAAGGAAAGTTTTCAGTGAGGAACAGAAGCGTTCAATCTGCAGTGGTCTCTTAATTTTAGCCCTTCTGTTCCTCACTCAAAACTTTTCTTTTTGACTTTTTTGGAAAGGAAAGAAAAAGGTGCAGTGTTCACTTAATTTTTCCGGAGCTGTATATATGATATATGATTGCAAAATAGAACTCTTGTCTTCAACAGGTTGAAATGAACCAACAAGCGTGTGTTCGAGCACTGCACTGCCTTAATTCTGGATGAAAATATAGTACTTAGTGTTTTATTTTGGTCTCAACATGCTCTTATTAAATTAAGGAATTTTCTGAGAAAATAAATTAGGCCTCCATGTGAGTCTGTTAACTACACAGTAGTTATGTGTTACTGTGAATTTCCAGCGCTTGAAACAACCTATTAGCTTTTCAAATGTAATTACTGTCATTGTGCTGGCTTCAGATTTCACATTCATTACTGTCTTCATTGTGGTATTTTGCAACGTCCTTGCAATCAAGGTTCAGTTTTGGATCTATTTTTTCAGTGTGTGGATCTGTCTTTTGGGATATACTGTGTAAAATAAAAGTGGGGCTTTGAGTTTTATACATCAATCTGCTCCAATGCTCTGCTTTCCTCAACGTGCTGTTGAGAGGATTCTGGGAAAAGATAACAGTGCTGTATCTATGGAAACTGTGTTGTTTTCACCAGATGCCCATTTTTTTTATCTAAGGCTTGTTATTCTTAACCATTCCCTGAAAGCTGATATTCAGCTAGAAAAAAATATTATTTTCATAACTGCATTGTGAAATAATTTGACAGAAAATATAATTCTCTAGTCATGTAACTGAACGTAGTCTTTACCCAGTTATTGATTTTTTGTTATTATTTCCGCTTTATTCATTGTGATTTAGTTTTTTGGGATACAAATCAATGAGCTAAATGCACTTCATGCGCAAAATGCAACTATTATTTACAATGTACTGTATATTAGCAGCCAAGCTTGTATTGCTCCTTAAAGCCATTCAGCCTCAGAGTCAGATTATAGGCCATTCAATCTTGGTGGTCTACCGTAAGACATGTGACCAAAGTAAAAGAACAGGAAGTAAGCCCTGAGGCGCACCCTTCATTCTGGTAGTGTCATGGCGACGGCTGGGGTCTGGGTCTGTCACACTGTGGTGTCACTCTGGAGACTGGGGATTCAGGCTTGTCCCACGGTGTTGAGTCCAGGGATCCAGTTCATGGATCCAGCATTCCCATCTTGAAAATCTGTTTAGCACACAGCACCGATACGGAGATGGGAGGAACCTCTTATTGTGCTATTTCCTGCTTGGTATCATGCACTGTACTGCATAGCATGGCCAACATTAAAGATTGACTACACTCGGAGAAACAAGCTGTCTCCTCACCTTTCAAAATCTGATGGTGATTTCACAATGATCTCCATAAGATCACATTTAAAATTCCACTGCAATTGCTTGGCGATGATCACATCCTCCTGATTAGGTTGCGGTGAGTGATGGGTCTTGCCATGATTGGACACTTCAGGTTGGGGGAGGGAAGTTTGCAGAAGAAGACTGAGAACAGAAGCAGAGAACATGGCTTCCACCGGCTGGCGTCGTTACCCGTAAACATGATGGGCCAGAAAAACAAACAATATCCCCGGCACATATTTTAGTGTACGGCACAAACCTAATTGAATTACATATTTTACACACACAAATGGCCTTTATTTAGAGATCATTGGGCTGTATTGTTTGTTTTGTTTTCTTTGCTTACCTTAATTACCTGTATGATCGTCTAGTGTTATCATAGTTGATACCCAAGAGAGTAAAACAAATGTCACTCTGGGAACTCACCACTGTCAAATCAACAAGAATGTTACCTAAAACTCATGACTGAATGAATTTCCCTTGGGCCTTACCAAGAACTTATGTATTACCCAGAACTAAATTATTATCCAGAAGTCAAGTATTGGGTAATTTGCCGCTTCATTGAGTTCTGTTAAAGGATCGTTTGGAATTTTGGCATAATGCTAAACTAATATACTTCTCCAGAGTCAGATTAACTTTTGGATACCATTTTTATGGTGTCTATGTCCAGTTTTGTTAGGAAGTGCTTGTTAGCTTAGCATAAAGATGTTTACAGTAACATCTACCATTCTAGACTTTCAATATTTATGCCAAATGAAATGTGTTCTTAAGACTTGACTTGAGAAAATGATTGAATGACAGTTAAATAACAAAAAATAAATTAAAAAGCAATCATATCAATGCTAGATAGCAACTTCCTTGAAACAGCACACAGAGATATAAAACCGTTATCCTCCAATTAATCTGACTGAGGAAGTAAATAAAGGGCTGAATTTCAGATATTCTTCCTATTAGATCAACCAATGTATAAATATGAAGCATCACATTGGCATTTTCACTCTTCACAGGCAGTAGAAGCAGATGAGGGAACAGGGACAATTGTTTTTCTCTTGGATGGAACATCTGTTCTCATTAACGTTTTCTGTTTCCAGAAGTAAAATGTATTAAAAACAGGGTGGACTATGGTTTTTAGACTGTATCCTTGCTAAAGTTGAAAACCAAATTGCACTTCAGAGAGTGAAACATGCTAGAAATGCTAGAACAGGGGAATATTGCCTAATAGGATCTCAGTACATTGTGGTTGTTAGTAATGGGTCGGTCGCAAACAAACTACAACAATATCTTTATGGCGACTGTTTGTTGGTGAACATTGGTAAACAGAATCGGACTGGTGAAAGGAGCTGATCATTTGGCTACATTATTCCCTTATTCTTTTAGCACAAACAAATATTATTTTCATGTTACAAAATGTGTTAACACTTCATTTGGATAGTTAATCTTTAGATGGTTTACAGACTATTAACCCTAACTATCTTTTTAACCTTAACCCTAACTATCTACACATCCCAAACTTAAACCTCATTGTATCCCAAACCCTTTCTCTGATCCTTAACCTAACACTCATTCATAAACCTAACCCTAAACCTAAACCTAACACTCATTCTAAACCTAACCCTAACTTTAATCTTAGCAAGCATTTAGTGATTTTTTTAAAAGTTTGTTGGCAGTATGGATATCTGCCGGACATCTGCAGATGGTTATCTTGACTATCTGCCCACTCAGCTTCACTAGCCTCACATTGAAAACAACAGCTTGTGAGCTATCTTGGAAAGATGCTAAAACCTGTGAATTTCTTTTTTCCCCTAATAATCAGGCATTATGAAAAGCCTAAAAACTGAAGACATAAACCCCCACTGTCCTACACCTGTTTAGCCACGACAGATACTACGTTACCACGAGTTATGTTTACTGTCCATGAGAGATTACATGTGTAGCAACTTCCGCTGTGAGGAATTACATATCCGTGCCAGGCAGACAAGTGTCTCCTCTCATTGAATATGTACAGTACATTGCTTCAGTAAAATGTATGTATTAAAGAAATTATTTGGAAATGATTAGATCTGACATTTCAGTAATTTTGTAGACACTTATCCAGAATTATTTACAATTAGTGTGATCATCTTAAGATGAAGCTAGGCAAGACAACGGCATATTTCAATCTTAACATGTCCATTTTCCTTCAATAGAAGTATTTAGGCCTCATCGCTAGTAGAATCATGTAATCCTTCTCCATAAACTGCTTAGAGGGTAAACTAGAGATCCACACGCGAGTGTGTTTGTTAGTGACAGTGTTGCACTCAATATCTCACAACTCTCATACTTTCGCCAAGTGACTTAATACACAGCAAATACAGTAAATGAATGATGGTACATTTCATTGCTTTTAGTTTATGCCAATTAATATAATTGTCAAGGACCACACAGTAAGGAGGTTTGTGATATGTTATCTAACATAAATTGGAGGATAGCCAATAACGGTGCTATTTGTATCATCTAGAACCTGATTTCATAATGACTGCAAGGAATGCAATACTGAAGAAGACTAGGGAAACCATGTCATCTGGAAAAAGCATCTTAATAATGGATGCAATAAATCTGCCTACAGATTGGATTAGGTTAGAAAAATAAAGATTATTAATTACTTTTTAAAATATTACATTAATAATAAATGTATGTGCATGGAGAACCAAATATATTAAAACTACTTGTTCTCAAAATCAGGTTGCAACATAGCATTCTGGGAAATTTTATCCTTCGGTTAGTTTGACAAAATCATATTCTCACAATCAACAGTTGTTCAATGAACACAATTCTTACAATCAACAATGGCTCAATCAATTAGTTCAATCAACAGAATTAACACAAACACAAACAACACAATTAATATCAATAGTGGGGTTCTGTTAATACAGTGGTGTGTTAATTAGACACACATTCTTTTTTTAACACTGAAGCTACATAGTTAACAATGAAAAATCACACAATTTGCAGTGCAATTTATCAGGGATGCTTATAAAATGGAGACATTTTACTATTAGCTATTTTGATACTTCGGGTCCTGGACCCTTGTTGAAGCCAACAGAATCATGAACATTACCAAATGCCAAGACAGCAACTAGTGGTGGATGTGCTGGTTTGTGAGTTCCTGTGGCGCACGAGCGTTTAGAGTTTGTCTCAACCTGCCCCCTTCCTGAAACAGCTGTGGAGTTGTGGTTCTCTAAACCAGGGTGCTTCTCTAATCTCAGACTGGGCCACTGATTGGCCGACCCATGTCAGCTGACACACCTCAGCGGACAGTCGCCCCTGGCAACAGACTGTTGAAAGAGCAGAGGTGTTAAAAAAGTTGTGGGGCAAAGTGTACAATTTCCAATTAAAAGCCCACCCAGAGCACCGCTGCTCTCTGCAGAGTGATAATGTCAGACAGAGTCTGTGGTTGGTGGACAACCTGCTTCAGCAGAAAGTCACACAGAGCTTGCCTCTGTCTGGAGCATGGCTTCTCAAAAACTCTCTTGGTTTTTGGTAGTCCCGCAGGAGTCGGGACAATTCGTAGTCATGCCCTAGCTATTGGCAGTAGCTGTGCAAGCATATTTTCAGTCAATATTGTTGGTTCTGAGCACAGAGGTTGATGAGAGATCCAGTGAATCCAGGACAAACCCGAACAGTGGACCTAGAGCTGGTGCTGGATCGAGCAATGTGCCCAACTCTGGACTGGTTCTCAAAAACAGAATTGGATGCTGAGACCAGGGCAGAGGTTGAGACAAACGACTGCATGTGTAACTGGTGTGAAGTGGTTAGCCAGTCTGCAGTCCTTGCTAGTATTGTTTCAATCAAAGTCGTCACTATCTGAGACCTTTAAGTAGTTGTTTCCCTTGTGTGGCACTTTTGGAGAGTAGAGGGCTACAATACTGTTATAATGTTACAAATGTACAACACATATTCTAATTTTTGTCAATTACATATTACTCCCTGTGTACAAAGGTTACTGCAATTTCTGAACCCAATGTAAAAAAAAAAAAATATTACAGAGCCAATACAACATTTTATATCCGTCAAAATACTTTTGAATCTGCCTTTATATACTGTATTGTATGGATTCAACAATGCCTTTAAAAACAAAACAAAGCCTAAATATCTAGAAATTACTTGCTTACAATGCTGTCCCCATCTTTATAGACACATTTGAAAATATAGTACAAAAAGCGTTCACGACATAATTAAAGTTCACCACGTTGTCAAAGGAAAAGGTACAAGAGCTCCTCCTAGTGTACAGACATGTACCTAGCAGACATTTGACTTCATCGTTACCGTGGCAGACGCTGGAGCATGGCACATGAAATCAACGGAGATGTCGCTTAATATCCCTGAATATTTTATTATTTTTTGTAATCAATTGAATTATTAATGACAGCTGCCTTCATAATAATAATTTTTTTTGGTCAGTGTTTTCTGGGGAACGTTAAAATTGGGAGTCATAGTTCCTACATCAAGTTTTAGACTTTTAAAGGCATCATTCACCCAGGTTGCAAAATTACCTATGTTTTTTCCTTATTTACCATGTAAGCTACAGACAAACTGTGATTGCAATCAAGGCTTTTGTTTTATTGTCCTGGTACTATTTTCAATTCTAGATTTTTAGCATTTGTGGCACAGGTCCCATAAAACAAATTTTTGGGATCTTGTTACAATCATCTCAAAGTAACACAAATGTATCACGTGTTGATGATTTGCACATGAAACACAGTTTTTAATGTTTTTAATTAATAGTTTACCATAATGATTGTACCTATAAACCTATAAATTATAAATGACTCATGAACTTTTGTAAACACTTTATTGCCTCAACACATTAAACTATCATGTTGACGTCATCACTGTTCAGGCCTTGCTTTAAGACCTCTGCCTACGAGAGTAATCTCGCTCTCTGGCAACCCTCCTACGTGACAACAGCCAGGAGACCGAATTGGCCCAGCCTGCAGCGGGATCAAAAAATAATGTAGGCATTTTCTGCTGTTTTCTCCATATTTAAAATCATCTCTCCTTTGGGACCTGGAAACTGATGTTGTTGGGTGTTTCAGATGTTTATTCCTTAGAAGTAGACTTTCATTGAGAATGAAAGTGCAGCCTACTGAAGTCCGCCACAGCCCCTTTTAAATCTGCCTTTTTGAAAGAAAATTATGTTTTAAAACAATAATGCCAATAGATGGAAACCAAGCCTTTTTGGTGGATTGAAAATGGATCCCTTGTTGAAAAGTCCTCCTTCGTAAATGAAGAATGCAGAGTTCGTAACAAATCCATTTCTATCCACTAGAACGGGTTGAAAATTTCAAACAATAAATGTGTGGCCAATGAACATTTGTTATACTTGTGGAAATGTATACAGTGAGGTGTGTAATGGCTAGATTAATTGTAGATATGAATTAAGTCGTGGTAGCCTAGTGGTCTAGACTGTTGGGCCAGTAAATAACAATGTGTTCTCAAATCAAGGATAGTTATTTTTCCGCAAGACTTTGAAAGAGCAGCACTAGCTTGCTTGCCCCTAAAATAATTGAATACTGCTGCAATACTTTTTGTTTTGGGAATTTTTCTTTTTCTTGTTTTTCTCATGGAGAAGTGGTTTTGCTGCTCTGCCAACAGTTATTCTTTGGAGTTTGTGTGGTTCAGTCTTTTCCTTTACGTGACATTTTTCGTACGCCACGCCATGGGCATGTCGATGCTGCTTTGCAAATATTTCCTGAAGTCTTACAACGTTGTGTCTCCGGGTTTAGAAATGATGATCCTGGTCATGTATGAACAGATTGAAGAAAATTAGTGCGATTGAGCGACCTACAAAACACCTTGCACCGTGACTGGTACATTATCTTTAAATCACTCCGTCAGAATTTACAATAGCAAGCAAGCAAGTTTATTTATATAGCACAATTCATACATAGAAGTAATTAAGTGTGCTTTACAATTAAAATAAAAAAAATGCAATAGTATTAAAACAGTCAGAGAAAATACCCTACATCGATGTCTAAACAGCAGCACAAGTACTTGCATTATCTGTCATCCGCAGATTGTTACATTTACTCAGAGGTTATTCCTCTAAAAGCACCAGAACTTGCATTATACTATTCTCATAACTCACAACCCATCTGTCAACTGCTCTCAAACGCTGATTTAGACTCATCCATAACCAAACAGAAGAGCTTTCCAAGAGCTTGAGCAATTTTCACAAAAACAACATTCTATTCTGAATGGCCCTAAAAGTTGTGCTTCACAGCTGTTGTGTGATATAAATCTTTGTTGTCTGTCAAAGGGACTGCTTCCACTAAATAATATCTCTGGGATGAGAAGACACAATCCATACAGTTTACTTACAGTAGTTAGCATTTCTTCGACATTCTTTCATAATTTTGTGGAGGCGGTTTTGTAGATATGTCTAAGATTTTATGTCTCAAAACCTATATATTTATTATTATTAATGTTGTTATTATTGTTTACACATTGCTGGAAATTTGACCCACAACTCTATTTGTCAGATTTGACTTCTGACCCCTTGAAAATAGCCTTTCAAAATGTGGAGTTCATCATTTTTTGTTCAAGCATAGATGCTTGAACAAACACATTACTTCCTGGCTGCTGAAGGGAGACTAGAGTACAGTTGTGCTCATAAGTTTGCATATCCTGGCAGAAATTTTGAAATTTTGGCTTTGATTTTGAAAATATGACTGATCATACAAAAAAACTGTCTTTTATTTAAGGATAGTGATCATATGAAGCCATTTATTATAACATAGTTGTTTGGCTCCTTTTTAAATCATAATGATTACAGAAATCACCCAAATGGCCCTGATCAAAAGTTTACATACCCTTGTTGCAGACACACAAGGTGACACACACTGGTGAAAATGGAAATTAAAGGTAAATTTACACCTGTGGCTTTTTAAATTGCAATTAGTGTTTGTGTATAAATAGTCAATGAGTTTGTTAGCTCTCACGTGGATGCACTGAGCAGAATAGATACTGAGCCATGGGGAGCAGAAAAGAACTGTCAAAAGACTTGCGTAAAAAGGTAATGGAACTTTATAAAGATGGAAAAGGATATTAAAAGATATCCAAAGCCTTGCAAATCCCAGTCAGTACTGTTCAATCACTTATTAAGAAGTGGAAAATTCGGGGATCTCTTGATACCAAGCCAATGTCAGGTAGACCAAGAAAGATTTCAGCCAAAACTGCTAGAAGTATTGTTCGGGATACAAAGAAAAACCCACAGGTAACCTCAGGATAAATACAGGCTGCTCTGGAAAAAGACGGTGTGGTTGTTTCAAGGAGCACAATACGACGATAATTGAACAAAAATTAGCTGCATGGTCGAGTTGCCAGAAAGGAGCCTTTACTGCGCCAATGCCATAAGAAAGCCTGGTTACAATATACCCGACAACATCTTGACATGCCTCACAGCTTCTGGCACACCGTAATTTAGAGTGACGAGACCAAAATAGAGCTTCATGGTCACAACCATAAGCGTTATGTTTGGAGAGGGGTCAACAAGGCCTATAGTGAACAGAATACCATCCCCATTGTGAAGCATGGTGATGGTTCACAGACGATCAAAGACTGCATGACCTGGAGGCATTTTGCCAAGACGAATGGGAGGCTATACTACCTGCAAGAATTCGGGGCCTCATGGACAACTATTACATAGGACTGCACGTGTTTATTGATGCTAAAGGGGGCAATACACAGTATTAAGAACTAAGGGTATGCAGAATTTTGAACAGGGGTCAGTTCATTTTTTTCTTTGTTGCCATGATTTGTTTTATGATTGTGCCATTCTGTTATAACCTGCAGTTGAATGTGAATCCCATAAGAAATAAAAGACATGTGTTTTGCCTGCTCACTCATGTTTTCTTTACAAATGGTACATATACTACCAATTCTCCAAGGGTGTGCAAACCTCTGAGCACAACCGTAGTTCAGGTGTGGAATAAACTGTTTCCTTATTTTAACCAGTAGATGGAGACATTTCATAATAATTCTAAATCAGTCTTTACATCTTTATGTAGGCTATATAGCCTTCTTATAATTTCACAAATCACAGTGTAGATAGATCAATAATTCAATATAATGAGGGCTTCAGGATTCAAATGCAGCTATAAAGGAAGACATTAAATAACAATGTTATCTACAATTATAGCCACATAATTGTAACAACAATCTGATGTTCTCTTTTATACAGCTGTGCTCAAATGTTCAGGTTAAATAATGACAATAAGACATAATAAATGAGACATAACAGACATAATTTAAATAACTTTAATAGCACGAAGATGATCACACCAGATGTGACGGTATCATTGTCTCCGTTAATCACTGACAGCGTGCAGTGTTTTGTGTTTTGTAGTTATTGACGGTGGCTGCAGTGTAACTGTAGTTAAATAGCGCCCACTATGGGGGATTACTGAATAGGTTCCTTCCACGCAGCAGGTCAGAAAGGGAAAAATAGGTCCAGCACCATGTCTGAGGGGGCAGATGGGGACCCCACCTTTCAAACAATGGGATGGGGTTATGCATTGAGAATCATCCACTTCTGGTCTACATCACACAGGCTTTAGCCTTTCACTTCCAGCACAGAAGGAGAGCCGCGTGGGTTTACGGGGAAGCTCATAAACCCATATTGCTAAAATGGAGGGGTTTACCCTGTGCCATCTGTCCCCAAATTACCAGATGAAAGCAACGCTTTGATGGGAAAATGCAGAGATTGGTGGCTTACCTACACATAATGTCTGCCATGTCAGCACTGCCACTCTATATGCAATGCTGGCTAGCAGTTATTTTAATGATGGCATTGTATCTATGGCATTCCTTGATGAAAGTACTCAACTTTCTAATGTGTAAACTCATTCTCTTGTCATTAATGTGTGCACTTATGTCCTCCTTATGCAAGCACATTTGTGCCGTTCCATGATTTGTTTTCACTTTCTCTGTTCTCCCCGTTCTTTGGTACCTGCCGTGTCCCAGATTCCTCCAGTCTCATCTGCTCTCTTGGTCCTTATATCCCAGCATGGCATTATGTTCTTCTCCCGGCCTGGCCAAACAACGGCTGGTCATGCCCTCCATTCATGCTCCTCTCTAAGTTCTGTCCTAGGTTGAAGGTCCCGGCTTCCTAGGGCGTTTTTCTTCTAGCAACTATGGTTTTGAACTGGACACCATGTGACCATTTCTGATGTGAAAAGGGCAGTATAAAACTGATTTGACTGACACCTGACAATTTTCTGTACATCTATTGCACTTTTTTGAACGGGGACATGTTGGGTGAATCTGTTCATGTATATGCTCCTATTTTTATATTATAAAATATTAAAAAGTGCTCTACTGATAAAATTAGTAATACAATTTACACTTTGACTGATATTATGATGTTGTTTCAAAAACGGTAAAGTTTACAGAGGATACTAATCACAAAAACAAAACCGCTGTTCTTTTTACAGCCCATTCTTGCCTGCTTCTTCACCACAGTTACCACAGGGGGAGCTAAACCAACAGGCTCCATCTGCAATACAAAAGACTGATAAAATCAGCCTTACTGCCCACATCTGCCCAGCCACTCCAGGCTTCTGAGTAATGCCAAAGGGTCACAGCTGTAAATAGTGCTCTTCATTTCTCCTAAGTCATCAGGCAAAATTGTAGATCCTTAGCATGTGTTTCAGTGTGTATGTGTATGTAAAGGTGATATAAGAACCAATGATAGCTCTTCACTTGGTTTTTTGTGTGTTTTCCATAATATGTAGTCATCTATGTCAATACAGAATAATCATATATACCTAATAATATAAAGTAGTCTATATCAACACCTAATTATATGTGGAATTCTCATAAATTCCATAAGAATATGTAGTAGCCTATAGAAATACCTTTTGCTTGTTTCAGCAAGACAGCTCATATAGGAGATCAGGACATTGAGACCCTGCATTTTTACATTTTCTCTTCCAGATAAAGAAGCAATGGAAACCTGCCTTGCATAAGTATTGGAGAAATTATTTTTTTTTACTTTTGGCCCACCATCAAATTTGTATTTGAAATTAAACAATTACTACAAGTAATTATTTATTTTCTTTGAGGGCATTTGCGTAAAAATTGGTATTACAATTCAAAGATGACAACATTTGGATAAATAGTATTTGAAACCAATTCACTTGTGTGTTAGGTCAAAGGTTTTGTATTGGGTCCCATATTCCTAGCACATATTGTCAACAATAAGCTTTTAATTGTAAAAGCTTGTAGGGGATGCGTTTGCTTTTTATTTTTGGTTGTGTTCCTGTTTATTTTGTGCAAATAGAAATGATTGGTAAATTATTGTATGTCCTTTGTTATTTCTGTTACTTAAATGTAAATATGAATATATTTCCAATAATTTCTACATCATTGATGCTGCTGCCATCTGGAACAAATAATAAACATTTTAATGTTGACATATTGATATTTTAAACCCTATTTGTCCCCACTTTATACAAAGTGTATTAATTAATTTTTAAATAGTCATTTTAAAATCCAAACGTTGGAATATAGTATCAAAAGAAGATGCCCTCACAGTTCCAATACCTCTTCCAAATGTTTCACTGTTTTTGCCTTTCATTTGCACTGAATAATCTGCATGTCTATCAACAGGGAAATTTGCCTACATTTACCACAGGCAACCTTTAACCAAGAATAGTGCAGGCAACAACATCTGTTAACTGCTATAGCCTGAACGTCACACCTTATAAAATCCTAAAGAATGTTCTTATGCTTAAAGGGGAAAAATGGAGGGGGTGTGAGCCAGACTAATTCACATTTCCCGTACTAATAGAGCAGGTAAGACATTAGGCTGTAGTTCCACGGAATGGTCTGAAATAAAATAAGTGTACTGCGCAATTGTTGCTTATCCGAAGTCCGCGTGTCCAATAAAGTGTCTGATAGGCCTTGTATTTGCCACGTATTCCAACACACCAAGCGGCGTATTCTCTGAGAGGACCTAGATGGCTCGCCGCTGAGAATTTCACAGCAATGTGAAATTGGGTGAGAGTCCTGCTTGTGTAGGCCACGGTCGGCGCAATGTCACCTTGACGAGAATCTGAAGGAGCACAAGGGGCGCTCAGCATCTGTCTAGGACTGGACAGGCAGAGAGGGTGTGTGCTGGCAAGTGTGCATGTGTGAGAGAGGCAGTAAAGCCCGGCTAGGAGAGATCGCGCGCACGGAGGATCCCTCCATTTGGTTTCTTCCGCACGGAGATGGCTGGATTCCGCACAGGTAGTAACCTACTATAGACTTCCAGGTTTCCTTTTCTGTCGGTGTTGCAGTTTTTGAAAAATGTATTTTTTTCGTTCAAGGAGTGTAATTTCTGCAGTCTTTGTTTAATTCACTATTTAGTCCATACTGCTATGTTAATGATAGACTACATTGTAACACAACAAACTATTAGTTCCCAAGTACATGGGCATTAATAAAAAAATATAAACAGAAATATAAAAACAATCCATGACTAAACCATTTCATCGTGGCTGTTTTTTTCTTTTCATTAAACTTTCACTGAGAGAATTCCACTGAACGAGGCACAGGAGCGGCGTTCGAAATTACAGCTTTTTAGTCAGTCTATTTTCACATCTTCCAGTGCAGCGCGACCCTCGCGTTTTTGTCACCGCCACCTCCTCTTTAATCATGTGACAGTCAATTTATACTCCCTTTGCCGGAGAAAATCAGTATCATCCAATCGCGTTTCACGAGGGGCGTCTCGGTTTTTCAACATTTGACAGGGATGGATTCTGATCGTCATGACGTCACCCGATACCCTGACCTACAGTCAGTCAGCGTAGGGATGCTCTGAACGCAGGACTGCAGCATCTTTCCTGAGAGACTAGGGGAAAAAATCTCATCTCCGTCTTGCTTTGTATCCATTCTCGGCATTCTTATCCCACTGGACCCTCCTGAAAACCCACCCCTTGCCCTCGAACAACGAACAGCAGGGTGTCTTCATGCGCGAAAGGAGGACCGGATAGAACATCATATTTTTATTTCACCACCTTTCTTTACCCTTTATTTATTTAACCTCTTTTGTCGAATAGGCTATATGTTTTTCTCAATTTTTATTTTGTTGACCATTGCCTAGCTCCATTTGAGAGGAGCGCCACCGTTCTGCATTGCTTGATAGGAATACGCGCTTTATTGTTGCAGTGGAATGAAATAACACACATGAAGAAATTAATGGAAGATTAAATTAGCCTACCGACTTCACGTTTAGTATTTGTGGAACGGGACATAATTGATCAATTCATTGGATTTTTTTCAGGTTATTTGTTCCATAAGCGGCGTACGCATCGTCTTGTTCGGTTTGAACAAATAACCCCTACTCTGCGTAGCATCTCGGTGTTCTCCGAAGGGACGAGAATAACGCGCTAGCGATTTCATTCGCAAGAAAATACGCATTTTCAATTTCTTAATCGCTTCGTCTGTTCAAAGACTCTTTCTTCAGTAGGCTGCGTTGCATAAAGGGATAAACGCAGTTTCAACCAACCTACTTTTAAAATGATGGCCGGCGGGGCAGTACAGCAAAACGGGATTTTCTCGAATCCTCACCATCACAATCAACAGCCGCACATGGAGTCGGATCCCCCCGATTCGCGTAAAAGACCGCTGGAGACCCCAACCGAGGCTAGCAGCACTAAACGCACAAACACGGGAGGTAAGCATCCTAGGCCTAAAAGATGGGGATGCGAGGGATTATCTCGAATGTGTGAATCCTGTTTATCGTTATGCCTACACTGAGAAAGGGAAAGAGTGGCACGTTCATTATCATCTTGACGTTGCATGCCTCAACACAAACCTGAAATTAGTGTTATCGATAAAGCACACGTTGAATCCTTGTTAATAGCAGCCCACGGTGGGTATCTTGCCACCTGTTGGAAGTCTTTTTTCAACATATCTATTTATAAAATAAGGAAAGTCCTTTGTGTCGATGGAATGAAAGACAATGAATGGGGGTGAATGAGAGGCTGTTGATTTGGAGGGAACCCTCGGGTCTCATGTAGCCTGACACGCTAATTCATGACATCGTATTTTGAAGCCAAGGCGTTATTTTAGGCCCAACTGACATATTTAAAGTTGTGTGGAACATAAATTAAGCGTCTAAAACATCAAAGCAGTCTCCAAATTCGGACAGTTGGTTGTTGACCAAGATCAAATACCTTTGACTTTTGACAGGTGACCTTGTGTGCAAATCTGACACTTGCAATTGTGCAATTACTCAAGAATACGGTCACATTTATACAGACACCATTAGGAGTAGGCTTTTCATTGCGACATTGTGTTCTGCAATTATGTAGTCTTTGTTTATACTTCATTACCATTGTAGCGTTCAAAATTCCTCTCATTAAAGAAATGAAATGTTGCCATTGATGCAGTCATTATTATATTCATTGGTTGGATCAAATTAGAATCTTACTCGAAGTAATTGCCATTTGGTTTTTGTTTACATGCTGTCATGCGCCAGGCATTTTCACCCTCTACTGACATTATCATTATGAGTTACCATATTTCACTTTTAGGCCTGCTGACGTCTTTGACTTTTAATGGGCATATACAAAACATTCTGAAGGTAAAACAAACGCGTCACAATTAGCATTCCGGTGTACTGCACCGTTACATGCCGACATCGTTTACCTGAGAGATGAAGTGACCAAAGAGGTGAATTTCTAAAACGCACTGAGAAGATTATGTACAGTTTAATATATTCACTGAGCCGACTTGGTTGAAAGAAATCAATGCTCGGAGCACTAAAAGCTGCGCATATCTTAAAACCTAGTAGCACACTTGGGAGGCATTACCTTCAAACACATCTCATCCATTTGACCAAATTAAATGGTTTGGATTATGACAACAGCTGAAGTACAGTAAACGCCACACTTTTCACGTGGAATGGTCAACAGTCCCGAACGCTCAGCCACATCTAATCAATTATATTAAAATGGCTGTCACTGTTTAAAAATGATATTATTGAAAATGACATAAAGAACAATGTCTAGGAAAGTAGTAAGCCATTAAAAATGCTTTTTAAAGTAGCAAATCATTATAGCTCTTGGTTATAACAAGTAAATAATTATCTACCTCTGCAAAGGCTTGGAGTTTAAATTGCACACACACACACACACACACATACATACAGAATCAGAAAAATGTGCCACTTAAGATCCACTGGGACCATTTTAACCATTACCCTTGTGATCAAAATACCCCAAAGTAATTGAATGTGTCTGTAGCAGGGCAAGCAGTAATACTATATCTAGGTTAGAAAGTGGCCTGTCTCTGCTGCAGCCTTATATACCTAAAGAAACAGTCCTCATGTGGGAGTTGTGCTTTGACAAATTCAGTAAACCATAGGACATTGAAACCAGTTAAAAGAGGGTACAGCTAGTACCTCATAATCATTTGTGATAACATTAGTTTTGCCACACACACACAATGTGCTTCCTCTTCCTGTAGTGGCCTTCCTGCAGCCCCTTTTTGAAACTGAAGGCATTGTATTCCCTCACCAAGAATCACACTCTGAGGCACATGGTAAGAGAGACACTTGATTTTGTTATCATTCTCCTTTCTGTTGCTATTCGCTATAATTAAAATATTGCTATAGCAGTTTGACGGTGATATGCATAGTCACTAACTGTATGTCTAGCTTAGCTTATAAGGGAAGATGACAAAATGGTCTGCAGACTACAATAGCTGAATGGTCTGAAACTATTTTGGAAATACTGTATACAAGGTTTATTATTCTCTTTCTTTACATTTATTGAGCTAAACTGATTAAAGAAACCTCCAATTATAATCCTATGAACTATGTAGCGTTGATTTTAAGCATATCATCTGCAGAAAATGTAGGCCTATTTTTACATTTTTATATAAATATAATTAAGTCCATAACATCCATTTTCATGTTAAACTGCCATGCTTATATTGCCATGCTATTCATGATTCTGGAATTGAAAAGGTTATCAATCATATTGATCACATCTACTGGATATGTTGTAATTATTATTTTCAAATGGTTGTTAATGGTTTTGTAATTAACATTTATTCCTTCATTTCTTTTTGCATGACATTGTTCATTAGTTGGGAATGATGGAATGATTGGCTTAGCCATTTGGATCCTTCTGAATGTTGTGTTTTCTGAACGTTTCCGTACTGAAAGTGTATTACCTGTCAGACCTGGTGCAGAAGAGATGGGATGAGAGTGGAGGGTTTTTTCCCCCAGCTGTGGCCTATAGGGGATATAAATCATTATTTTATGTTACATGAGGTGACATTCTTATCAGAGGAAAAATCACCGACACCCTTGGTTTGATTTGTTTTTCAATCCACCCGTTTGACTCGCCTCTACCGTCTACTACCTACCACCGGGACTCAGCAGAAACCCCTCTCATACACAACACAGGCGAACGCTCCTAAGCATAAGACCTGATAGGATGTGGTCATTTCCTAAATGGATGGATTGGCACCAAAGTAGCTTCAGTGGACAGTGGTGAGGAGGCCTTCGGATGCCCTTGCCAATTGACGTGACTGGACTGTAAATACGTCTTGCCTGTGTGGAAGGAGAACAGTTGGGGGGGGCGAGGACCCAGATGAACCAGTCATGGGAGGGGGAGGGTGTCGGATTATTTCCCCTACCCCCCGCCACCACCATACACAGCACTGAGCCATCAGTCTACGGGGCATCTATAGGGCTGGCGTTATCGATCGCATTGCTAGTGTTTTGTGTTGCTCTTCCGCCCAGGAGCTTGGCGCCTCTCGCATACTCAAGTGACTTACCTTCCCCTGACCAATCCACTGGTGCTGAGGAGAATGCGTCACATTTTCACCATGTAAAAAGTAAAAACTCTGAAAGAGAGCACAGACGATTTTTACAGAGCGTCTGCGCTAACATCTTCACATTGATTTGTCAATATAAACAAAGGACACTTTTAAGCCCCCCCCCCCACCGTTCTTGTAGCCACCACCCGGTGTGTATTAGCCCAGGCGCAGTTAGCTCGAACGGTGCGTCCCCCCACTTCTCTGCGGTGTTTTTCGGCAGAGCGTTACTAGGCAGCAGGCCTCTCTTTCTCTCAGTCCAAGCTAATCATGGCTCTCCTTCAGCCCATCACGACTCCTCACTCTTCTCCACCTCCACCCACCCACCCACTCTCCCATCCGCCCACCCACCTCCTCATCAGTCGCCAGCTGCCATTGAATACCTTCTCCCAGCGACCGCATGCAGCCTTGTCTGCTTATTGATCCCCAACCATCACGGTGAACATGAAGGGGGCGCTGCTTCTTCTTCTGGATCATCTAGTTTTTTTTTTTTTTTTTAAAGCACTGCGTCAAATAAAAAAAAATTATCCCAATGCACAGGGCGGGGTTAGGGCCGGAGGGTGTGTGATGCTTCTGACATGGCGGCTCACAATTGGACGCGGAAGCCGTCCGTCTCCTGCGGCCTGCAGGAGGCCTCTTGATGAATATGGATGAGAGCGCTGAAAAGAGCGATGCGGAGGGGAAAATCTTGCCCCCTCTCGAAAAAGCCGTTCTCGGCGAACAATGCACGCCGCCTTTCACCGACACTGGAGAAAGAGCAGCGCTCGGTATAAACCTTAGCATTATTCAGATTGCTGTGTCCGGAAAAACTCAAATCTGGACACGGGGAGGGGGGACATTTTGAAAAGGCTACGCACGGGCTACAACGACTTGAAACACCCCAGCAAGCAGGGGACGTCCCAAGGTTGTCCAGGGGAACGGTAAATGACCCTCTGATGTTCCGGGGACGTTGCAACAACTCAAATCTGTTTGCAGGGAGATTATGCACCTGGTGACATAAGAAACAGAGGACAGCCGTCAGGAGGTTCATACTGATTTGTTGGGCACCTCGAAAGCAGACTATCAGACAGGAAAATGGCTACTTGCTGTGTTTTAAAAAATGTCTGTTATGGGGTTGCATCATTCATGTTCTCTGGTTGCCTTATTCATGTTCCTTGGTTTGATGACTCAGTGGCTATTTACATTAATAACAGTTATTGAGAATTTTTTTTACATTTAAATAATACAGAAATCCAGTTTTTCTATTTACATTCTTTGACAGGAACATATAGTGCAGAGCTTGGCGGTAGGTGCAGCATATGTGCTTTGACTTAAATCAGACAAAGATGCTGTAATAATGGAACTCCACCGAAACAATGAAAATATCACAGAGACGCTGGGATAGACACGCTGGGGGGAAGACAGTGAATCTAATTGCTTTGATTTTGGGGCGGTGTGCAACGTTTATGAAACAAGCTTAGGAAGAGTTTGCTAGCTAATCTATCTAACCGGTTAACTTATGTCATGCAACATAATTAGCTTCTCTGCTGAATTTCCTTTGACTTTTCAACCTTTGTCCTTTACGCCACCTCAGAACACATTGTGACTCAGGTGACGTGCAGCAATTTAGATTATCATCAATTTACATTGAAAAGGTTTTGTTTTTTGCTGACACAAATCTCACAAAAAATCTGGTTAATCTCAATCACAACGTTTTAGTGTGAATAGTGAGTAGCAGTAGCTACCCCCCATTTAGACCCAAGACAACTGTCTGTCTAACAGCTGGAGACATTTGACTTGAACAAAAGAATGGAAAGGTACACACACGCAAGCCCGTCCAGCTTAAGTGATCTGCATTTTTCCAACAGTCCACTGCTGTTAACTAGCCCAGTGGCCCACCAGGCCCCCGACACCAGATCTCCGGATTTGGACTGTCAATCCCCAGGCTGACCAAGCCTATTTTGGGCTCCAGGACTCCTGGGAGCCCCTAGCAACAGATTGCTGTGTTTACAAACTAGTTTAATATGTCAGATGCCTCTTCATTATTTATTGTGGCTCCCCTTTACACAAACACACACACTCACCCTAGTTTCTCCAAAGCAGGAAAAAATTGCAGTACAGAAAGTATACTTGGACATGAAGGATGTATTCTGACCTAATTGGCCCTCTTTGTTGTCTCCCCAGTAGAACACATGGGTAGTGATGGACTGGAAGCATTTCTCTGACAACACCCGCACAATTTTTACATGGGCAACAGATTTTTCCTATTAAATCTTCCGATTTGACGTGTGAGAGGAAAGCACTGTTCCTGTAGATATTTTAACTGCTGGGTTCTGTCCCTGTCTGTGTAGTTTGAGATGAACACAAGGCCTCCTGCAACCCAGAACTACAATCGGACAGTTGCCTCACGGCAGCCCCCGGATGATCAGGTCTCCATTAGATCCCTACTCATTTACCTCAGTCCATCTACAACCCCGACTGGGAAGAACAGTATCAGCGCCAATGACCCAAAACCCACGGGAGTTCAGACTATAGCCTCCTCTCGCGGAGCTCACTTTACTAATTCAATCTAAGTTCCTTGTGCCCCAGCCTGCCTTGGCTATTTTCTGGCAGCGTTGGTGAAATATATCTGACAGGGTCAAAGCGAGGTGTTTGTGTTCACTATTACAGATCGATGTAGGATGTGTGCTGCTGGTCTAGACAGGAGTAGCTGAGCAGCTGTGCACAGTCATCAGGTTTGATTAGTATAGGCTGAATGCAGCATTATCATCTGGGTGACTGCGACCATGCAAAAAAAACGCCTTGTCTCTATCAAGAAAATGTGATTCATTTTAAACAATTTGAATACTGACTTAATGTATGAAATTGGTCCACCGTCAATAAAAAATGGATAGTTTATATAAACTATCATATGTGTGTGTATGTATATGTACATGTAGTGGCAGAATATGCTGTTTGATATTATTTATCGATGCCCTGCCTTATTAATTTAGGCTGGTTAAAATTAGACTCATCCCGATCAAAATGAGGTCAGTCTTGGCTTTATTAGGAATCTGGGTCAATGCAGAACACAGGCAGTTCTGCAGCTTCTTATATCCAGCGCAGGCAGGCTCACTGTCAGACAGTGCATTGAGGGGGAAACAATTCTATAACCTGCTTTAAAATTAAAATCAAACGCTAAGCACAGACCAAATGCAACGTCTTTTGGGCAACTGTTTTTTGTCCGTCTTTTTTTGGTATGGTCGAGACAAGCCTTGATTTCTACATCCACTGACTTTGATTTTTGGACCTGTTCATATTTTATTTTTCTAGGTCATTTAACAGAGTCTTTTATCCACAGCAACATTTTTTATTTATTCATCCTGGCCCAGCAAAACAAACTTAGGAACCGTCGCATTGCAAGCGCCATGCTCTACCAAATAAACCCCACAGGAGCGAGCATAGACATCTGTAATTGGTTGACACTGAACTGAATTTACCCGCTATATGCTACATAACACTGATAATGTTTTGCAAGTATCTTTTTTTACATTTAGGTCATGTATAAACAACAGCAATGTATTAAAGTCACAGCAATACATACTCTTACTTTGAGAGTTTTATTATAGTTAAAGTGGTCTCTTGGTTCAATCTCTAGGTTTCACTGGTTAAATTAGATAGATTTCTTATGGAGGCAGATTGGTCATAATCAGGTGAAACGGGCCAAGGTGTGACTTTGACGGACTGTACAACTCAGCTTGGAACACAGCTCACCGTCCGCACTCTGGATAACCCGTTTTATAATAAACCTGATGCTGTAGTGCCCTGTGATAGGCTGACATTGTTGTTTGGATATGATGATCTCTATTTAGAATGGTATATATGTGTGTTTGCAGTAGAAATGTAACTATAGAATAAATGACTAAATAGGCATCTTTTCAACATCGTTAAATTGCCTCTTTTCAGCTTTCATTCAGAACCTAAAATGACCCGAACTTCAACGTAATGTTGCTTACTGAGAGAGAGCGTTGTACTTCCTTCCTTCCTCCTCTCTCTCTTCATTGCCCTGGGGTGGGTTCAACAGACTAGCTCACAGACACTGGTGCCATTTTTTTTTAAGGATTCTGGAGCATACTTGGCAATGTCAGTCTTCCTGACAGATACACAAACACTGACTCCCACACAACACAAGTGTGGGTGCCTCGAATAATGAGATTATAGCAGGACGACTGGGTGTTTTGAGGAGAGATAATGAACTCTCTCAATTAGCCGTTGATTCTCCCGGCTGACCAGCTGGCCAGGGCAAGTCCTCTCCCGTGTGTCCCCCTGTAACACAGCCCCTCGGTAACACTCTCTGTGTTCAGGTCCTGCTCAGGGTTTTTGCTCAGAAATACAACAACATGGCAGGAAGGCATCCAGACACGCCGCAGTGGGTTTCACTTTTTCACCGCGACTCAAGCTAAAGGCAGGTGGGAAGAGCTATTATAATGAGCGACAGCATAAAGGACGGGGTGTCATACTTCATGAGCCCCACCCCCTCCTTATCTCTACATCTTGATCAGCGGGTGGATTCTTGTTGCGTTGACGTGACGTACATTGTGTCTTTCTCCAGTCTACGTGTAGTTCGCACATCAGTGCTATTTTCACACGTGTCGTAAATTCAGCAGAAACTGTGGCCTCGCAATAACAATCTTATTTAAATCTGATGGCTTGGGGATGAAACCTGGACTCACTGTTGTGGGACATCAGGGAGGAGGAGAGGACCCAGACGGCTAGCTAAGATACGGTAACACAGGGTCACCGTGAAGGGGCCAGGCACGAGTGCCAAAGATCAGGGCTGCGGGTTGCACTGCCCGCTTAGCTGACCTGGACCTCAGCATGGCAGGTAGCCATCACCATAGAAACAAAGGCCCTTTTGTTCCGAAAGGGTGGTTGTGGGGTGTGTATGGGGGGGGGGCAACGTTGCTTCCCCTCTGCCTAAACCCCTTTTGGCCTGCTTTGAAGCGACGCCTCCATGTCTTGAAGCGTTTGATGTTTGGTTCGTGTTTCTACTGCCCCAGTCCATGTGCCTTGGTGTATGGTTTTACATCTGAGGAGGGTGGGTGGAAGAATAGGAGCTCAGAGAGATCTGGGAACATTTTCTCTGTTATGTATACAGCAGCTTTTAAACTGGCCAAAGTTAAGGCACATTAGTGGAAATCAGACTGTAGTGGAAGATGGCATATAGTTTAGGGATGTGGTTATGCATTATGCGATTGGGATACCAGCATCATTAAATACATTTGACTAGATTTAACAAAGCGTGCAGCACTGCAATCATAACAGTCTTCCAAGATGAAGACAAATGCCATATTCGTCTGTGAAAAGCTAACATTTCATTAGATCAATTTGGAAAATGATTGAGAGCTGTAAGTGCATATGAAGACATTCAAAGATTACATCAAGTCCCAATTAGTGGACCGTGGGAAACTGATCATGATCTAATACTGAACATATATGATTTCCTGTTGAGTTCATGAATGCCTGGAAAATGAGTGGATCGGTAGAAGGGAGAAAGACAGTGATCGTATGGTTTTAGGATCAGTAGAGATGAATGACAGCGGCTTTATGTTTTAAGTAGGTTAATTGATTGCCTGGCTGCAGTACATTCTGACTTCCTCTTCCTGTTTCCTGCCTGCAGAGGAAGGTGAGTACTTCCTGAAGGTGCTGATTCCCAGCTATGCCGCCGGCTCCATCATCGGCAAGGGCGGCCAAACCATCGTGCAGCTGCAGAAAGAGACAGGCGCCACCATCAAGCTGTCCAAATCCAAAGACTTCTACCCAGGTAAGTGCTCTTTGACCTGTAGTTCCATGCTGCTGCAGTTCAGAAAACGTTTTAATGTGAACAACATTTATTTCCGGAATCAGTATTTACATAGTGATTTTTGGCACTCTTCGTTTTTGAAAGAGGCTTTCCTTTTCCCAGACGGACGTCAGCTCTCGCAGGGCTCGGGTTTCACGCTGTTGTGGGTCACCTGGTGACACGAAAGCGTCCACAGAGAACAAAGTTCTCAGGAATGCATGACATGACGTGACATTTTGCACAGCTAGACTCATGGCGTTGGTGTCAAAGCTGGACACAAGCTATTTGTGTCAGACGTGTGCTCAGGCTGTCCTTCAAGGAGCTTGTGGGCTTCATTAGACTTTGCTGTGAGCTGCACAAGCACAGGGAGATATGTGCGCATTATGAAATGGACGACTGTATCACTGTACATGTTAGATCTCTACTGGACTCAATGTGACTATTGTTCCGGCCATAAGGAATAAGGTTGAATCAGTTTCAGATTTTGGGCTCCTCAATAAAAGAGCATTGTAATTCAATATGCGCCCTTCGACTGGCCATCTCTGTTCCATCTCCCATTTCCACTGGGACTTAAGACCCCAAACCACAGCCAGCTTTAGCAGATGCAAGGTGTGAGCCCCCCGCCCCTCCCAATCATCCCCTGCCCCTCCTTCCTTATTGGGATTGGCAGCGACTACGATCTGATGTTGAGAACGGCCTCATTGAGATGGGGAGTGAATGGAACCGCAGAGAGAGGGAGGAAGAGAGTGAAAGAATGCTAAAGAAAGAGATGGCTGTAAGAGTCCCTTTCTGCCATCCTGGAGGAGTGCCGCTGAGGGGGGTGCTTTATGGAGGTGGGGGTATAGAGGAACGTGTGTGTTGGGGGTGGGGGGGGGTGTTGTCCTTCCTCTGCAGTGAAGGAGGCATCTGTATGCAAATGAGCACCGGCCAGCTCTTCCTGGGTGACAAATCAAAAGGTCCACCTGCTGTGATGTCCTGTCACGGTGGATCCCACAGGGAGGCGCCGGCGAAGTGGACGCCCGCGGGGGGTGGGGGTGGGTCTGAGGGTAAAAAGGAATACTGTGTTGTGCTTGAGACTCCGACCCACCACCTTGGTCTGTCAATTCATCCCGGGATAACGCCTCACCAGCATATTATTCCCGACCAATTAGCTGTCCACACAGCAGTTTTGGCCAGGGACAGGTAACCATTCATTATTACAGGACCAAGATTTATTACATACGGCACCTTCCAAATATAGGGCCTTGCAACCATTGCTGGAAAGTAGCGGCTATATTTTTCAGCGACCTTGTGGTGCTACAGCGGAGGTCTGATGCTCCGTTGCACGCAGGCTGGAAGATTTTAGATTTAAAAAAAAATACAGGATCATTGGTCGTACCTGCAGGTGTCTGGACCTTCTGGGAGAGGAGCTGAAGGATACCGTAGCCTGTCATGTCACCTGTTACTCTGTTGCTTCGGGGATCACGCGTATGGGAAGAACTTTACCTGGTCCAGCCGGACTGTAATTGGAACTGACCAGGCTTTTCCCTTTCAAAATGGTTCTTCATTGATGTTTGAATAAGGCAGGAAATTAATTAAACATTTTCTTTGCACACTTTAGCTGCCAACTTGAGAATATGAGAATATACAGCTAGATGTTTTCCTGCCGTTGTCATCCAGTGGATGACCTGGCTTGTTCTGGGTCACCTCTCTATGTTTTAGAAGCAGTCTGCTGTCTCCAGAGAATGGAAGTAGGTCAGGATAATGCCTCCTTAAACCTGAGGACTTTACGAGAGCATCCGTTTTGCTACAAATTTGACAGATACGCCACAGTGAGAGTCTTATAATCCAGTTATTGTCAATAATATGACAATCATAAGCGCCCGTCAAATTATAGATGTTTTTTTTAAGAATGACACCGCACCCTTCAGGACAACATGATGATGGAAGAATAAAAAACTTTTAAATGAGAACCAGCCTCTCCTTCATGTTTGTTTCTACCTGTTAACCCCCTCGGTGCTTGGTTTGTCCAGATGACCTCTCAGGGTTCTTCCCCTCTGGCTTCTCTGTCCCTCCGTACGTACTGGGGAGCATAGCAACATATTAAAGCTTTGTCTTAATCCTCCGCCATGATTGCGGTTTTCGGTATTTAATTCCCAACCAAGCCCCCCCACCCCTCCCGCATTATCGACATTACTGATTTCTCTCTTCTAAGCTGCTTAGGCTCTAAGCTTTTTGACTGAAAGATGAAAAGCTGTGATTTTATATTTTCAACTCGTTGGGGTAAAATTAGTTGCCTGGTTGTTTTTATTTTTCTCAGTTTTTTAGATAAGTTATTATTACGTCTTGTGGTTCATTTCAATTATTCTATTTACATCTACATTTAATTACTAATGTTAATCCTGTTCCTTTCTTAATAATTTGATTCATCATACTGTTCTTTCTTAATAATTTGATTCATCATACTGTTCATTCTTAAATTGTTTGATTCATCATATTGTTCTTTCTTTAATTGTTTGATTCCTTATAATGTTCTTTCTTTAATAGTTTGATTCCTCATACAATTCCTTCTTTAATAGTTTCATTCATCATACTGTTTGGTCCTTAATAGTTTGATTGCTCATACAGTTTGGTCTTTAACAGTTTGAATCCTCATACTGTTTGTTCTTTAATAGTTTGATTCATCATACAGTTCCTTCTTTAATAGTTTGATTCATCATACTGTTCCTTCTTTAATAGTTTGATTCCTCATGCTGTTCCTTCTTTAATAGTTTGTTTCATCATATTGTTAATTCTCTAATAGTTTGATTCCTCATACTGTTCTTTCTATAATAGTTTGATTTCTCCTACTGTTCCTTCTTTAACAGTTTGATTCATCATACTGTTCTTTCTTTAAGAGTTTGATTCATCATACTGTTCCTTCTTTAATAGTTTGATTCCTAATACTGTTCCTTCTTTAATAGTTTGATTCCTCATATTGCTTAATCAAGAGCGTCACTGTTTATTTAAAGATGCGTTGTTGTTCTCTGAAACACCCTCTCTTTTTTCCACTTCCTAATCCAGAAACATGAGGAAGAGGTCTCATTCCAGGAAGTGAGCCTGTTTAGGCAAATATTTTGATATGCTATGGGGCATCTTAGGACGAATGGTAGCAGGACACCACTATTAAAGTTCAACACTGTGACCTCAAACTCAAAGACCGTTGAGACAAGGGTGGTGGCGGCTTAAACTATTAATGTTTTCTATTCTTAGACACCATACTGCTGTAAGCCACTCCTGAATCCACCTCTGCCAACATCATGCCATTGTCATTCATGTACTGCGCAGGATACGGGCGGGCTTTAAAAGCAACGATTCGAATTTCAATAGCAACTTCGACAGTTCTAACAATTCTCAGTCTCCCAGTTAAAACAGACATTCACAGTCCTTGGCAAATGCTCGGTCAGTGCTTGCCATTACTTTTTGCGAAAGTGTCACCGTTAGCAGTCCCAGCGGTCGTAGAGGCAGCGGTCCGAGCGAAGACACCGGGCCAGGGACAGGGGATCCAGCTTCACTCCCCTCATGGTGGGGGGAGGAGGTGCCCTTAATCCCACTGGCAGTGGCTTTGTTTTGTTTTCCATCAATTGTGACGTCACCGTCGGAGGCCAATGGACGGGTCCACGGGTTGAGTAATGCCTCCGTGCCAGTCACTGCCTGGGCGACCACAGCCAACCCCCACAATCACCACGGCTTTCACATCACAGCACACACGGACACACAGGAGCAATTAGAATGAGGAGCAAAATGTCAAATATCAGCCTTGTCGTCTGCGTCGTGTTATCCGCACCATGCCGTTGTTGTGAGCGGTATTGTTTTCGGGAATTAATCAAGATGGCCGCTTCCGCTTGTTACTGTACATTTACAGCTATTCTGGTCATGTGTTCAGTTTGACCAGGTTGGCCACATTTACACATGGCAGTCCAGGTCTGATCAATATTTTCCCGCTAATATGTCAATCGACTAATCAGACCGACTGACGTGAAAATATCTGATGTAAAAAACCTTGATGTTTCTGGTCAAAAGACCAGAGAGTCGTCAGAATGGGGTTGCCTGTGTATAGTCAGCCATAGACTGAAAACATCCGGAGTGGCCTGCAGGCCATGGGAGATACCAGCAGAAGGATACCAAAATGCATTCATTGAGGTATCCTTGTCCCTCTCTCCCTTTGCAGCTCACTCTCCCTTCCATCATTAGCCACCTCTACCTATTTCATCTTCCTCATCTCCTTACTGTTTTGATCAATCATCCTGTATGTTTTTCTCTTTCTTTCTCTCTCTCTCTCTCTCTGTGTCTCTCTATTTCTCTGTCCAGTCTCTGGGGTACAATACCTCCAATGTGCTCCGGTCTTTTTAATCAGATACAATAAAAGAGCTAGGTGGGGCCGACCATAAATAGAGCTCCATGAACACATCCCACAGATCAATTGTGATGGATGTGGGATCCGGCTGTGGGTCTGCATTGCGCCATTCCGTGTCTGTCCAGGCAAACTCTCCCTTATGATACATTCCCTGCATTACCTCTGTTGGTTTAACCAGGCTGTGTCTCAGTTCACTCCTGGAAATGACAATAGCGGCGGGCTAAGTGAGCAGGCTAAGGGGAAGCCAGACTGCTGAGTTTTATCACACGGTTCCTCATATTCCCCTCAGACGGCCGCTTCTCCAACACAGCCAGTCAGCCTGATAACGGATGGATTTTAAATAGCTTATCCAGAGCGACTTACCGGAGCAATTGAGGTCACAAGCCTTGTCCAAGGGCATATAAACAGATTTTCACTTTTTTGCTCTGGATTGAAATCAGCAACCTTTTTGGCTCTTGGTCCAACACTCTAGCCTGGGGCTACCTGTCCATACACCATAGTTACGGACAGACACCATGATTCCTTAAAAGAATCAAACCAAACAGATGCGTGTTTCATCGCCTCCGGCTAAAATTGTTTGTCATTAAATATGGAATTACAAAACTCATGATGACAGCCCTGCTTGTATAAAGCTAATGTTTCTAATATCTCCTCGTGAAATAAGGCACCGAAGAAAGGAATCCAGTGTCACGTTCTTTTGAGTCCTGTGAATCCTGCCAATCACATCATCGGGCCCTGCGACCAATCATGACCAACCTCGCTGTTTGCCAGGGCTACGGCCTGGCCAGAATTCTTCTGCGGGCCTGCTGACAGAGAAGGACAGGATTGGGGGCTTTTGTTACGGGACGATTACGTACGAGGACAGTCGAAAATAAGCCGCCTCAATCCTCCCTTTGTGCTGCCATGACAAAGCTCTCCCACAGCTGTGATGCCTCTTCTCTCCGGCTACGCGACAACTGCCACGGCCTGGCCTGGAGAGGCCTAAACCTGCCTGGGTGGGGGGGGGGGGG